>JANJYP010175029.1:0-11272 GCA_024605115.1 Rastrelliger brachysoma
TGAGAAGCCTAAAAGAAATATATGTCATATACACATATAGCAAATAATTCAAGTTTCTGAAATTAAGTGAAGGATCAAGAATTTTGACATCAAGTTTTAGGTTATGATTAAATTTTGAATATTGGTATTCAGTTCCTGATATAAAACAAATTATTATTGCAATGATTAGTTTCTATAACCTCTCTGGGTATTTTATTAAAAAAAATAGTCCCTTTGGCAAATGACATTTATGGTTATTTCTTTACAGCTTTGACTGCTCAGCATTTGGAAAAGAGAAGGTTCAGTACTTGAATTATTATCTGCATACAAGCCTTTAATTAGGTCAGAAGAAAATATTTTAAACAGTTTAATTAAAAGGAAAAATAGGTTTATTTAGGAATTATTATAAATATTGAGGATTGAAAATAATTTGAACTAAACACAGGGTTTCACATCTGAATGTGTGAATAGCAGAGAAAGTGTTACATGTGTGAAATGACTTTTTTTCTAATCATTGTATTCTTCTTGTTATCTTTCAGACCACATTAACAGAGGTGCAATTTGGACCAATGAAGTTATTTAAAGACCCACTTCAGGTATCGTAAAAACAATGCCAAACATCTGAGTGATTAATGCTTATGTGGTTGAATGCATTAGGCTTTCTACAGAGCAACACAAGTGCCTCAGTGAAATGTTTATGTCCGTATCATTTAGGGGCTTTTAGCTGAGCCATCGAGCTAAACTTGGTGCGACTGTCAATATTTGGTAGCATTTCTCTTGACTTACTATTCCAAAACCTCACCTACTTTTGTTTGCATTCTGAACTAATCTTGAATTTCACAAGATACCACACCTCGCTATGAGATTAAAGAAAAAAAAAAGTCCTCATGCAAACATTCAAAGAAGAGCGGGGGGGTGGGGGAGGGACTGTTAATGGATGTATTGTATGCTATGCAGCCTTGGGTTGTCAAGGCAACAAGGCCAAACATTTATAACCAAGAACATACCATAATGAACAATGCACGTTATGGAAGAACTGCACAGAGGATCCATGGACCAGTTTCGTTACTGCAAATAGGACATTCTCTGACGTTCAATGGTTTATTATACAGTTTGGTCCTGTTCCTCTGGCATGTGCTGCTGCTGCATGAAAAGTCTTTGAAAAGTCGGCTTTTAAGGGAATTTCAAAATGATTTTTGACAGTATAAGCAATTTGACTTTGTCTTGGTTTCAACAGAATTTTTATAGCAAAAACACCTTCTCAAATGAATGTGCTGCTTTTCTTGGTCATATATTATAGTGAAGTGAGCATCTCTCCGTTTTCAACTCTCACGGAGACAAACATGACAGTTGTAGACGTCACCATAGACTTTTGTTCTTCTCCTCAATCTTTTCATTATTTCACAGACAAAACAATTACTTGACAAATAAGTAATTGATCTTGATAATAAAAGTGTTGTTAGCACTTGCAATTTGCAATTCAAATTTCCATTGAAATAAAAACCGCAAACATCTGTTAAACTTTGAGAAACATGTTTCCACTGAACAGCTGCATGCTATGAAGTCACTAAGCCTGGAAAAGAAGCAAAAGAAAAGCAATACGTGACACGTCCTGTAATTTAAAGCCATGTATAAGTGCACAGACTCTGCTTTATTGTCTGATGCGCTCCAGTGTGACCACAGTAGGAAAACGAGGTAGAGAGATATCCCCTTCCTGTTTTTGTCACTCACAGCTGATCCTGTCATGCCCTCCTCCTCTCTACTCCTCCTTTTTTCTCGCAGCTCACAGGATCTGGCCAGGCCCTGTGTTTTCAACAATGATGTTTTCTAGACAGAGTGATCAGACCCTGCCAAAATGCTGGCTACCCCCTTCAAACTAGTTTTTTTCTCTTCTTACTGTTTCTTTGCTACTAGATCTGCCTTTTTCCATTCTGTTTCATCTGAACATGTTCTGACTCATAAAACACTTTAGCTTGAATGTTCTGTGAGGTTGTTGGAGTTTTTTGTCCATTGTGACTGGGTGTGTTATTACTGAGCGAGGCGTATCTGTCTAGTCCCAGCGCAGGCATCAGGAAAAATGACCTTATCTCAGCCTATATTACCCTGTTCCTCCACCGCAGCCGGATTGTTTACTTTTCTACCAACATCCCAATGTGGAATTCTGTTCTAATTCCCTGCGCGTAGCGAACATAGCTGCAGGACTTGGTGGTGATGTATTTATGACCCGGACACTTATTGCCGCTTGTAAGGAAAATGTTCAAATGTGGAATATGGTTTGCATTAGTAACACCCCGCTCAGTGCGTACGGGCTCCCTGTTTCTGGCTTGCAGACTGCCTTTTTTTCCCAAACTTAAATCAAACCACACCAATCGTTAGAATGAATCAAAAGAACAAGTGTCATAACAGCTAATCCTCTATCCCCTCATTGTGCGGAGGACAGTAGCTCTAGTTTTCTCAACAAAGTCAGGTCTTTGTGCCCTAACTCGATTTTGCAGGTATGATGCAAACTTAAAACTGCAGAACAAACTTTCCCTTCTTTACATTCATTCTGCTACCTGCCAACAGTTGGAGATGACGTCTGTTTGAGAGAGTGACTCATGAATCTACTCTTAGTGCAGCACTGCTCTTGGAGGCGGGCCTAAATCTCTGGTCCAGTATTTACGCAAGCGAGGGGTTATATGAAAGTATGCTGGCAGAGTGAGAGCACACTTTCAATGGCTGGTTTGACGGTAGCAGCAGCACTTTCTGCCACAGCCTTGGCAGACCGGTGGGAGGGGCCGCAGCCAGTCAAGGCCACCTCGACTAATTGTGTCATAGATCATGGCAGCGGACAATAAAATCTCTGACGCACCCGAGTACGAACTAGGCTTGATCAATCAGGGCCTGTCCGCTGGAGGCCTGAGGTCACAGTCAAGCCCACGCTGCAGGCGGATTAGGACGACAGGTGCAAATGAGCGTGAATGCACCAATGATAACTTCACAACTCAGAGATACACATTATTACTGTGGCTAGTGTATTATCATGACAAATCAGACAAAAAGACCATGTTTTCATACACATAAGTGGGCGTTTTGCCCAATTATTTATTCTGTGCATTACCACTGATCATTGTTAACATCATTGTCATCATCAAAGTGTGCTTAAAGGAGGGATTTGTTTTAGTGATTTATCAAGTGAAAATGTGAAAATAAGTGTGCTCTCCTTTCTCAAATGTGTGAGGATTTGCTATTTTTCAGTTTTATATCATTTAAACTCAATATCTAAGCTAATATTAATTTTTTTCAAGATGTTTTATTAACCTATGGCATCCCCAATTAATTGTAAAAAAAATTGAAACAATGAAAATAGTGATTTGTTTGTTCATTCAATTAGTTAAATAATTGGTTTGTCATCACAAAATTATTGTCTACTTGATAAACAGTAATAAAATAAAAATCAAATTGCTTAAGATCCTAAAATTTTCTGACTTCTTTAGTCTTCTATGATAATGCTTTTAATATTTTTTGGTTGTGAACTCTTGATCAATATATTCCTTAGGTTGCATTTTAGACTTGGTGAAATGGTGACCATTTATGAACTGAGAAAATGATCAACAGACAAATTCAAAAGCACTTCTTTAAACCTGTTGGTAAAGACTTGTTTATCACATCATCACATTTCCATCTTTGAATGTTAACAGTCTGTATGTATTAGACCTTTACATAAATCACTTTTTAAAAACTAGTTTTATACGAGTGAAATACAGACTTTATTTTTGTTATCGCTAGAAGTAGTAGTAGTATGACATTGCAAGAGGTCACTTAGAAATACAAATGACTCAGTTGGTTATATGTACTTAGTCATCTCTCCTTTTTGCAGGTACTTTTAGTTTTTGCCAAAGAGGACAGTCAGAGTAATGGCTTCTGCTGGGCATGTGAGAAGGCCAACTTCAGGTGCAGCATGGCGCGAACACCCGAGTCGGCTCTTGAATGCTTCTTGGAGAAGCATCACGACCTCGTCATCATTGACCACAGACATTCCAGACACTTTGACGCTGAAGCACTATGCCGGTAGGCCTGTTCACTCATCATCAATGTACTTGTAACTATTTCTGGAATGATGTCGTGCAGTGGTTCCCGGCCTGTTTTGTCTGATGTAGATGAACTCCACTGAACTCCAATGAAGTACCACTTCACTGACACCCATCACCATATACCAAATGTGTTCAGTTGGGCTGATTTTATACAATGTTACACAATTAATTATTCCGAAGAAGACATTGTTAAAATACTTTCTTCTGACAATAAGGTGTTCGGTCAGTATGGTACAACTGTACTCCCACTTGGAGTGGCTATAACTAGACACCTATTTTAGTTGTTGACAAATGAACACTTTTAGTAGAACACATCTACTTACGACTATGCTATTTGTTATTAAACCATTTAGTAAGTGTTCATATTATCCATATAAATGACAAATAATGGTAACATGAAGTAAACTGTTTAGGCTTTTCTGTTTGCTTGGTAGTAGTTTCCTAGCACTGTCAATCCCATCTCATGTGCAAGTGTTACAGCTGATTCAGTACATGGTTATATATTTTTAGTCATAATGTAATTTGTATTTTATTACTTGAGCTACTCCGTAATCTTCCCGAGGACCCCATGACAGCTGCAGAAGTCCCCCCGGTTGTGAATCAGGATTATAGAGGACACAGTTGAATTGAATGTGTGTCATCTAATCCAGACCAGATGATATTGAGTTTTTGTGTGTTACAGTACAGTTGGTAACACATATGATTGTGGCTGTGTTGGTTGGGTGAATGGCCAGCTCACTTGGGTTTAATCAGCTTCCATCACATGCTACCTAGTGGAGTCATGTCAATGAGAAGTGAGCGGTGCCTGCCCATACCACTCTCTATCTTTAGCCTCTGCCCAAACCAAAAACACATTTACAAACATTCATTTGCCCTGCCCAGCGTGTATGTTAACCCTATTCATTTTGGCCAATCCATATGTTCAGTGTACACGCACAGGCTCCGATGGGGAACTAAAGGGCCTTTATGACCACTGGCTGGGGAAAACCACAGGCGGATGAGTGGCCCTGTACACTGCATTCTTTCAGAGGCCTAGGCCTGCTCATAGAGCTCCACCACTGGGCTCTGCCTGCCTGGGAGAATCGGAGCGTGAAAAACTGAAAAATACATTTATTTGATGCCATGGGCTTTTCCACCAGCCTGCTCACTGGCTAAAAGGCTCTCTCTGTTTACATTCAGGTCAATTAGAGCGGTCAACTCTTCAGAAAACACTGTGATAGTTGCCGTTGTGAAGAGGTACGTACAACTGACCCCTCTTCTTGTTCTTTTCCTCTTGTCTTTTTAGGTAGCTAATGATTAGGAGCACTGTCAGAATTAAAATGTCTGACTCATCGAAGGCTTAGAGGTCATATATATATATATAGCAAATGTTGATTTTCTCTAAACAAGCATTTGGCGTAGTGATGGTTATGTGCTAACATGTGTTCTTTTTTTAAGGCCAGACAGAGAGGAAGCCTCTGTGATGCCCCTGATCAATGCTGGCTTTAATAGGGTGAGACACTGTGTGTGAATGTGTGTGTCCTCTGCTGCTTGTATTTGTATTATTCTTTTGATATGTTTTTTATATCCCTTCTGTCAACACTCAGTATAAAGCAGGAATCCAGATTGTAAATCATTTTTGTTTGCTCAAGAGATTGAGTATGCATTGAGTTCCCCATACCCAAATTATTGCTACTCAGTGCATTAGCTGCACTATAACATAATTATATTGATTTGAAAATGGGATTTTTGTTGTCTTTGATTGATCCATGTGGCCTGATATTGCCCTCTGACCTTTAGAGATATGTGGAGAATGCCAATATGATGGCCTGCTATAATGAGCTGCTACAGCTGGAGCATGGAGAGGTGCGCGCGCAGTTCAAACTGAGGTGAGTCGTGCAGTATTGTTGCACTGTAGTATTGTTCAATTATATATCAGTTACAGTACATGATGCATTATGTAGACCTATTGTACTGAGAGCATGATATTAGAAAGAAATTCTACCTTAATGCCATTTTTAATACATGAATGAATGTTCATGTAGATGCTGGACAGTCTTGTTTGTTGCTTATAGTAACAATGAGTCTGGTTGTGTTCTCTCTCCACCGGTACTAGGGCTGGAAATGCTATTTTCACAGCTCTAGAACAAAGCCAAGAGGCCATCGAGATCACTTCTGAAGATCAAATAATTCAGGTGGGTTTTTAGTAAATATTGTCTTCTTGCATTGTTGTGATGAAATGTTTATTCCCCTCTCTCTTCCCTTTTTGTCCTCCTCCCTCCTTCTCTCTCTTATTTCCTCTCTCCTCCTCTGTTTTAGTGCATGTTGACGTCTTATGATCCCAGATCTTAGCAGTGATAGTTGCGGTCTCTGTCACTCTGAATGGTTCCTTTTGTTAACTTCAAAGAACTGTAGCTTGTGTTATCACACTATGTTTTCACATGAAATATATGTTTTTGAGCTCCATGGAATAAGTAACAGATGTGTCAGCCACTCAGAAAATGTTTTATTTTGGTCGGCGAGGCCCATCGTCATAACTGTTTCTGAGCTCATGGATTTTATGAACAGCAGATCAAGCCTGAATATTCTCTCATTTCTCCTTCACAGTACGTGAACCCTGCCTACGAGTCCATTATGGGCTACCAACAAGGCGAGCTAATAGGGAAGGAAATAATAGAAGTGCCTAAAAGTGAGAAGAACAAGCCTGATCTCCTTGAAACAATAAACTCCTGCATACGGAAAGGAAAGGTAATTAGCATTCACAAAATTATCTAATTATCTATAGATCTGTTATCGATTCATAATGTGATTGCTGATACTCCCACTTAGATAGATTTGACATATAATGTAGTCATCACCTTAGACTATAGCTTCACAGTCAGATCACTCTTGTGAGCGCTGTGGCTATCTGCCCCTGCCTTTGTGTCTGTGCATGCATGCGTACTCTTACATCCATGTGTGCTGTAAGTCTGCACCACTGGCCATCCTGCAGCTCTGTTTCATGTGCATAAGAACTGCGGTTGGTGGCTGTGCTGTAATCTTACTACACAGAGAGCGAAGGTCAGCCCCAGACAGGCTAACAGCAGGAAGGGCCTTTTTAAGCTGGCACAGCAGTCTGTAGGTGGGGGACATGAAACAACTGCACAGGACTCCAGGAGCGCTCCTCCTACCCTTTTGAAGCAACTTGCTGCTCTCTGAAATACTCTGCTACCCCACCACCACCTCACCTGCATCACCAACAGCACAATGCTACACCCAGTCCACACCTATTTTTATGACCCTTTTTGAAATGATAAAATGTTATTATTTCTCTGTTTTTTGTGATGACTTAAGTGTGATCTTCTGTCTGTACAGTATATGTCTGCATGTCTAAGGTCTGTCTTGTTATGTTCCAGGAGTGGCAGGGGATTTATTATGCCAAAAAGAAAAATGGAGATAGCATTCAGCAAAATGTGAAGATCACACCTGTAATTGGACAGGGAGGGTGAGTGACATAATGCTGAGAGCTGGCTAAATGTAAATTACCTTTCTAGCAACTGAATAATTGGACTGTGTATTGTGCATGAATGAATAATGATTCAATCCCTTTCTTTTCCTTATGCACTAATACATTTTGTCATTCACAGAAAAATCAGACACTATGTGTCTATCAACAGGCCTTTAAATGATAATAATAAGGTGAGTTTTCAGTTCTGCTGAGTTGTAAATGAATGAAAAACACTCTGGTCTGCATGTATCAATTAGCTTTTTCCATCTGTCCATGCAGAGTGATAAATCCAGTGAACGTGTGCAGGCAGAGTCTCAAACAGGTAAGAACCTTTTCAAATTCTCTCTGCTATATTCAAATGGCCTCTGTAGATGCCAGCCTGCTCAGCCTTAGCCCTCATCATGTGATTTATTATGCAAAACAACTCAAAAGACTGTGGAGTCGCAAAGACTTGAGTAGTTCAGGTTTTCTCTGCTGGGTAATTATCAGCATTAGTGATGGATGTTCTTTCCATGACAGAGTTGCTTGTGATCGGCCATGAGGTTAGAGGATTTGAGGGCCAGCATTGTGTTTGTCAGGAGGAAACACAACATTTAGTTCCAGTGTTATACAGGCAATACACAGTGCTAATTTAAAGGGAGTTTTTTGCAGACACCAAATATAAATTTGCTCAAAATGTCTTGGAACTGAATGAGAGTAAATTGAAAATAGTTGCATTTAGGAACTTTAGCGTTGTAAGCTCAGAAACTCCAGAAATATGTCAGTAAGTGTAGTGCACTCAGCCAGAAGGACTGATTTTTGTCTTTAATCAGAACATATTTTTCAAAGTGCAGATTAACCAATGTCCAGTCCTGCTTTATCTAGCTGAGAAATATCTCAAATTTGAACATAGGAAACTTGCACAAACTTGGGAAAAAATTATCCATGCTTTTATTTCTCTCTGAACTAGACTATTGTTCCTCACTGTATTGTGGAATCAACCATAAAGCCAATTCACAGCTGCAACTGATTTCAAAATGCAGCATCTAGGCTCCTGATAGGCGAACAAAACAGGGACCGTATCTCTCCTGTGTTGGCGTCCTTTCACTGGCTCACTGAAAAGAATTGACTTTGAATCCTTGCTGTTGGTTTATGAAGCTTTGCATGGTCTTACAACACAATATATTTCACAGTAACTCTTATACAACAGTCTTCTGATTAAGAGCTCTAAAGGTTGTTATGTGCTATGCTACAACCTCAGTGTCGTGAAAAATGTATTAAAAGGTTTCTTCATCTTCTCTCTGGCCTTTCACCGTGACTGATGTTTTTAAAGTGTTTTACTTCTTAATTTACTGAGTTTTTGTTTGTGTCTTGTGACTGTTTGTGGATTTTATTCCATTTACAGTGTACAATGTCTTTGTTTCCTATCTTTTAAACTGGAATATACACTATATCAATAGAAGAACTGCCTGTCTTCTCAGACAGAAACAAAGAGAAGTTTCTGTGATTACCGTACCTTAAAAATTTCTTTTAATCATGCTTTGACACAAGTCATGCATGATCTGAAGTCTAAATGAAGTCTACAACTAGATACAAATGCATACATTTATGGATAAACAGATGATAAACAAATTCAAGAAACTTTCCTTATAATTCTTTGAAATACCAAGGTCAGATCTGATCATAGAAATACAACTGTTTCTGTTAGATTTGTACAGTTTTCTTTCAATCCTTCTAAGTACTGGAGTATTTCCTTGAGCTTCTTTGATATGTACCTTTTGCTCCCGACTTGTTCACTTGTTCATTACAATTTCACTGGATGAAAACCTCAAGACAAAACTTTAAGAAGCCACAGAATCAATAAGCAGAGTTTTATTCATCAAAAGCAGACAATGTGATTATGGCCAAAGTCAGCTTTGCCACTACAATAAATATATGTATATTTGTGTGTGTGTGTGTGTGTGTGTGTGTGTGTGTGTATGTGTGTGTGTTTACGTATGTATGTACGTATGTATGTGTATGTATATACGTGTGTGTGTGTGTATTAATGCAAGCTTTATTCTTCTTCACAGACATCCAATCCAGTAAGCACAAAGACCGGAGGAAAGGCTCTCTGGATGTCAGATCCACAACATCTCGGGGGAGCGATGGTGAGAGTGAATAATGGAAACTCAGCTTATGAAACTTCCCCAATTGTCTGTTTAGATCCATTGTTGATCGGACACATGCACACAAACACACTCATTAGATATGGAAATTAGCTAGAAAACAACAGCTTAACTTGTTGTTCAAAATCCCCCTCTTTTTAAAGTTTGGTTGAATCAAAGTTCAAGTTGATAATATGTTGATTAACATCATGTTTTCATCCTTCCACAGGGAGCTCACAGCGAAGGCACTCCTCAATGGCCCGTATCCACTCCATGACTATAGAAGCTCCCATCACCAAGGTGGGTTAATTTCCCTCCTCATCATCCCTCCCAGCCTCCATCATATGATTAGCAGCTTGTACTGTTTTATATCTCATGACTGAACTCTTGTGTTATAAAACTGCCACAACTGCCATGAGCACTTCTTGTACAGCAACTAGCACCAAGTCTAGAGGCCACGCATACCATGTCAAGAGGAGATAGGCTGATAAAATGCCACATTTCATGCACAAGACAGGAAAGCATGTTGGACCAGAATGACCTGCTGTTTCAGTGGTTTATGTAGTCTCCAGCCTGGATAGTCGGAAACAGAGAAAGTCCCCAGGGATGGGTCATATGACACACTGCAGTTCCTCTGCTGTATCATTTGACTGTGTAGTCAGTCCCTGCAGGCGTCATCCTTTCCAGAATAAAGCAGTGATAGAGCTGCTTTTGGTGTGTGTGTGTGTGTGTGTGTGTGTGTGTGTGTGTGTGTGTGTGTGTGTGTGTGTGTGTGTGTGTGTGTGTGTTAAGCCTGCTGACCTCGCCATAGGTGTTCATTGTGAGAACCTCCAGAACTAATTTCTTCCCTGTAGGTCATAATGTAAATTTATGCATTTCTTTTGTAAAGCACCATAACACAAGCCATGTCCATACTGTAATACTCACCCTAGTTTTCTAAAAGCATCTACAAAAATATTCTTATGTCATCATCCAGGTGATCAACATCATCAATGCAGCGCAGGAAAGCAGTCCTATGCCCGTGGCAGAGGCCTTGGATCGGGTACTGGAGATCCTGAGGACAACTGAGCTCTACTCCCCACAGCTGGGCACCAAGGATGAAGACCCTCACACGAATGACCTTGTTGGGGGATTGATGACGGTAAGGACCTTCTATTAAGAATGAATCAGCTCTCATATGATAACGCATGTCAGAGCGTTTGCAGGATTCTGCGGTGATAACACGCATGGCCATGCAAATGTCCATGAAGCATTCACTATGAAGGCCCATGATATCATGTGTGAGAGACAGGAGCCATCCGTGAGTGTGTGTGTGAGTGGCCTTTTTGTGAGCATTTCTGTTCATATCTGGGGGAACAAGACAGAGAGACTGAGAGAGATTAACAGACAGCAATGGTGAAGTACAGAAGTAGAAAGAGTGCCAAGTTGGCAGTCTTGGCAACAACCCCAGAGGAAGTGTTAGATTGTCCTTTGTGCTCCTGTAGGCTGGAGAGGAAAGCCCACCCCACCCTCTCTTTCTCCCCCCCTTTCCCTCCCTCCCTGCCTCCCTCCTTCCCCCTCTCCCTCCCTCCCCCTCTGCACACACATGCACACAGTCACACTCACATGAACCTCTTCCTCTTGACTCC
>JANJYP010175054.1:0-11961 GCA_024605115.1 Rastrelliger brachysoma
TAAAGTTCTAATTAAATTGACTCAGTGTTGAGCAGTGACTGCCACTGGCAGTATGAAAGAGAGAGGTCATATTTAATATGGATAGTTGCCTTTGCTAGCTAGTAAAATGTACACTGTATGGTTGCATAGTGTGTTTTTCATAAGCTGACTAAAAGCCTGTTTTTGTTTTGAACAAATCTTGTAACTTTTATCAGGAAACAAAATCACAACAATCTGTCACTGATGGTCATTAGGTTTAGGTTTATTTGATGTTTTTATTGATGACCTCACATCCTGTGGTTGCCCAGAGAAACAGAGGGACCTTGCCAGGAAGGGATCAGTGAAGAATGGCACTGTGGGCAGTCCTGTCAATCAGCAACCCAAGAAGAACGCCAGGACAAGGTAACAGCCTCAACTGCCTGTTTGTTTCTCTGTTATGTTGACCAACTCAACCACAAATGTCACACTTTGCATTAATTAGCATCACAAGCGATATGTTTTTGTATCATCTGCTCTCCATTCAATGCAAAACAGCACAGCCAACTGAAATGCAAAGCATAAGGACAGCAAAGCCTGCTACTGAAGGCTTTATTTGCTGCCAGCCTTCTGTGGACGCCATCAGACTTTATAATGTTACAACTGAACACAAACAGTGCACAACAAGGCTTTTTAGAGAAGAGGAATTTGTTGTGTTCCATGAGTGTGGATGGTGATAATGGAGTCAAAGCACTGAGCAAAAAACCAGTACAAACCTCACAGTATTGACAACTGGCTCATCTGTCTAATCCCACTCTCTGATGGATTAGTGGAAATATATGAAAGGCTACCAACTGGTCTGAACCCCGAGTCTCTGAAGCGTAAAGATAATCTGGCGATGCCTGCAGGCTGAAGGCCTGCAGACAGATTTACTTAATTGTTCCTTTTTCTGGCCTTGAAGGAGAATACCATACTCAGGACAGTTATCAAGTACATGTCTTCCAGGATTTGAAATATTTTTACCACAGTACTTTGTGAAAGTCTACAGTGTTGTAAGGATTTATCCAAGTTTTGATACATTGATAGTTTACGCTTTTTCAACAATGGCCATTCACTGTATTTGCAGGCAGTTGTTACTTCTCTATATAGTAGAGAGACACTCAAGTAGTATTAACATGTATGAAGGGTTCATAGGAAAGGAAGCAGCATATAATCCAGTGGTTACAATCAGTGCTAACCTGGGTACTTGCATTACTTGTGAATGCCTCATGTCATCCTTAATTCTGAAATGTCTGTAATAGCATAATGGCTAAATTGTAGAGGGTGTAGCTATAAAGCTACTGTAGGTATCACATACAGCAGAAGTATAAATTATAACTGTTTTCTTTGTTCTTCTTAAGGTTGGTGGTACCAAACAAAGGCTATTCCTCCTTGGACCAGAGCCCAGATGAGAAGCCCCTTGTAGCACTGGACACTGACAGGTATGTCCTTTGTTCAACTTCACAGCACTAAAATTATAACACAATTCAAAGAAGAACCATTTCACATTTGCCAAAAAGCTGGCCTAGAAGGAGGAGGGGAAACACAGAAATTGGCTAACTTATTGTTTTTGTACATCTTGCAGAGTCATGATGGTACATTAATCCATCGAGCAACTTGAGAGAGTTCTTAACAGAAGGGAACCTAAAAAGAGGCAAAGCCTCTAGCAGGGCACAGGATTAGAGGATAGTGGGGTGAGGATTTGGATGGNAAGCAACTTGAGAGAGTTCTTAACAGAAGGGAACCTAAAAAGAGGCAAAGCCTCTAGAAGGGCACAGGATTAGAGGATAGTGGGGTGAGGATTTGGATGGGAAAAGCAGCTCAGAGGGAGTGCTCGCTTCCACACTGTACCAGCACTGACACAGATGAGTCCCACCCTTTGTGCCCTTTGTGCTACATGAGGGAGACTCTCTTGAGTGAAATGAGCCCTCTGGTAGCCAGTCGAGCTTACATCATGGATTGCATCATATAGTATCTGTCACAGGATTTCTGACTCACAGCCACACAGGACACCCATTTGTTTATTGTCCACATTTAGCTTCATATGCGCATACGTTGCGCAGTATTACTCTGTTACATGACCTTACAATGTATGAAAGTCAGATTAGTCATTCAGGAATCATGAGACTGCAGCAGAAAATTTCAACACCTTCAAATATTA
The DNA here is from genome assembly GCA_024605115.1 of Rastrelliger brachysoma. Taxonomy (NCBI): domain Eukaryota; kingdom Metazoa; phylum Chordata; class Actinopteri; order Scombriformes; family Scombridae; genus Rastrelliger; species Rastrelliger brachysoma. The sequence continues at coordinate 2,156 of JANJYP010175054.1, forward strand.
CATGCAGCTGTGAAGTATGCATTTGTTACCATGTACTGCAAATATTTGAACTCTCATCTTTTTGATATGCTCGTGGCTAACTGCTGATATCTCCATTTTTACAGTGACGATGACTTTGACATGTCCAGATACTCGTCATCAGGATACTCCTCAGCCGAGGTGAGATGTCTGAGGGACCAGGTATCTATACACACATTATATTGTAGTTGATATAGTGTCATTTGGTGAAACCACAACCACCACCTGATCATCCAATCCCATCATCTCACTGGTTCCACCAGGTACATGTGCACCCATTTCACCATTGTAAACCAAGTATTTATTATCACTGAGTGTTATCTGTAATGATTTAACTGACATGAAAATAGTTTGTTTCTTGTTATTTTTTGTCTTCTTGTAGTGTTTTTTGTTTGTTTTTCGTCTTCTCCCTCCATTGCCACCAACGACCAGATTGAACTCTATGGTGTTTTTTTTTTCTGTTTATGTAAAGAAATAATTTGTTGGGCTCTCACAATGTTTTTGAACATATATAATGAATATATTTAGAATCAGCATTCAAACTAATTCACTAACAAGCTCATTCCTACATTTAGGATTTGGCAACCAGGTCCTGAAACTCTTTATCTCCTCTCTTTTGCTTCTATAGCAGATTAATCAGGACTTGAACATCCAGCTCCTGAAGGATGGGTACCGACTTGATGAGATCCCTGATGACGAAGACCTGGATCTGATCCCTCCGAAAGCAGTCAACCCTACCTGCATGTGTTGCCAGGCTGCTCCCTCCACGGCCTGTCAAATCCAGTAGCCCCCTCCCCTCCTCTCCAATCCCCTTCAAAAAAAAAAAAAATCTGTCTGCCACCTGCACTGAAGCCAACTTCCTACTAGAACGATAGCAAGGAGGAGTTGGAAAAACTATTGGCTGGCAATGGCACAAAGGGAAAGCAAGGGTGTGTAAATGTTACAGTGAGCAATGGAAACAGGTCAAGTCTGGAGAAAAGTGTCCATATGTACAATAACGTTCCTCCTATGGTAGGATCTGTGCATCTTACTTCTGCGTTGTTGGTTCAGCAGGGGCTCGACTGATGGCAGAAACATTACCTCCAAGGAAAACATATTACTTTTGTTTCTCCTTCGCTTGAACTCCATCCCATGGTTGTGGATATTTTAGTTTACAACCACCATGCAGGATTGTGCAATGTCGCAGAAGAACGGAACCAACAAAATGGCATGACAGGAACTCGACGAAAACCTGTTATGGTGACAAGGTGTTATTACTGCTGAAGTGCACCGTTCAAGGAGTCTGTTGCTCTGCTGCTGGTCATATTCAATGGACGAGAAGCTTAGGAGATCGGAAGTTTCTTAGTGGCCATTGTCCTTTCCCTTGTTTCTTTCAGCAGGTCTGCTTTGTCTTCCTGTGTATATATGTGTCAAACATGAAAATGACGTGTGTGTGTGAGTGTGAAATTATGTCCAAGAACATAGTGCTAAACCATCAAGCTGCTGATAAAACACAAGCGCTTGTAAGTCATGACACTAAGGTAGTCAAATCCAGATTTTTTTATGTAATGTCTGTCTGTTACACCGAGGTTGTACTGCTCATCGTTTAATATTCGGTTAAAAGAAACTGAAAAACAAATCTTTTTGCATGTTGCCTGTTAACACTGTCTTCTAATGACCAGCCTGTGCAGATAATTTACCAGATTTTATTGACCCCTAAACACATCCTTGTGCCGTGAGATGTGCTTTTAAAAAAACATAAAATTAGCAATATTTAGGTTCATCTACCATAATATCAGAAGATGTAGAGAAACAATTATTTAAGCAACAATGGCAGAACAGCTCATGGATTAGTGTGTGCTTCTTTTGTGTTTGTCCACATCAACCCCGGATATAACTGGATATCAAAGGACGTCACCACCAGTGAATGTGGTAAATGAAAAAAACATAAGGTTTTACCTGGTGTGGAAGAATGTCATTAAAGTGATTCCATATTGCCTGGATGGAAATGTAATAGGATTTTTTTTTCATATCAAGGGAAGTTAAACAGGTTTTCTTTTAAGTTTTTTATTACGTGTATTTGTTTTGTATGATCATATATTTGCGCAAACTTTATTTGGGGCCTATGTATGTAGCACCAGACACAGCTGTGTATTGTCAAGGCTTTATACTAATGGATGTTTTTCACCATGTTGAAAAGGAAGTAGTTCTTGCTGTTTAGAAGTATTCATGCGATTAATTAATCATGTTTACATCACTCTAAAGATATATGTGGAGCTGCACAGACATCAGCTATTTTCACATCTGCTCAGAAACTAATGACAGTGGAAGATGAGTGGCGGGTTTCCCAGAAATACCTTTAATAATAGGAGTTAATGCACATTTTGACACCTGGAAAAACAATTTTCTCTTTCTCTTTAAAAAAAATAACCTAAACCTATAAACGCTTATATCTAGCTCATATGTGTGCACTTGCACTGTGGTGTAAGTTATTCTCTCACTGTAACATTAAGATCAATCTGTACAAAAGGATTTGTTCAGGATGTGAAGATACTGCGTGCATATGTAATGAATGTGATTTTGATGATGTTTGTAGATATATTACAGTGTTTTGGGAAACCTTGCATTCACTCTTCAGCTGATACTCTTTGTTAGCACATCTACATTTTATGAAAATCCATAAAAAACTAAAATTGTTTGGGATTCACTGAATGGAAGAACAGTACTTGCAGTAAGCTATGATTCCAAAAAGACTCAATTTATTGGAATTTTTTTATTACTGGGTGAGGTCTGAAAGATCTGCAAGCATGCATGATCAAAAGAAAGACAAAATTTTGCTTTTGTAAAATGAACGAATGGTACTGTGTGTACTAAAAACATACAGAGAAAGAGAAAACAAAATGTTTATTATCAATGTCAAACCATTGATTGCTAAGAAAACCATCCAGACAAATCTGTCAATCTGTAAGAGAAATGTCTGATATCCCTTATACATTCTGAATGTTTCTGCAGCATTTGAGTTACAAAAGCACACAAACATTTAATGAGATCTATTTCTTTTGCAAATGAGGTGCCATGTGTGTAGATGATAGAATTACTTGCACTACGCTTAAAAAATGACACGATTAGGAGTTCAGAAGTTTGTGTAAGATAAAGTTGTCAGAACAGCTATAATTGGAGAGAGAGTTGGCTCAGTAGCTGTGCACAGCTAATATTTACATTTAGAGACTGATTGTGTGATTGACTATGGTGCCGGATTTTGTTTTCTGTATCATAAGCATCACCCTGATGGATTCACACACTCGTCTTCTATTGAGTGCACTACTTCTGACCCATGTCATTAAGCTTCACTAACCTCTTGAGTTAAAAGTCCAAAAGTAATGCGTTGTAACAGAAGATATTTATTTGCAGTTGTGTGTTTTAACTTATTTTTCAAGTATGGGGAATAATTCATATACAGACAGATGGATTTTGTTTGTCAGATGCTTATGATGATTGTGAACTGGTCCCATTTAGATTTTAACAGTGTTAAAAGTTCTGTGTATAGTGCCGAAATATCAAAAAATAAATATTAGATATCTGAAATTTGATGTTCCCATGTGTTTTTGTGATTATAGTTGTAACTTTTTTAAATAGTATTTTTCTCAGAGTCAGTAGGAGCCTGGAGGCTTCATCATGGACAGATGATGAGTCAGTAAAGAGATTAACACCTATAGTTTGTGCATATCCTAATTCAATGGAACATGGAGAAATTTTAACTCAGTTTATCACTATGGTTGATTGGAAGGTACAATTTATTTTTTAAAATATAAAACAGCTGTTTTGAAACGTGAAAAATGAAACATGCAACTGAAACATGGAGGAATATGTGTCACATTATATCTCAAAATCATCATCCTGTGTTTCTCAAGCACTCCCAGTCAGACACTTCTTAAGATTGTTTCCAACTGTTGTGCCACAGCAGGAGATGAAACAAATAGCTGTATGCAACAGTTTGCCTGCCTCCCACACAGATTCTTTGCTGGGGATGTGTTATTACCCACTGAAGTGGCCAGACAGGAGAAGATGAGGAAGAACGGATGGATATATAGAGGAATAGTGAGTGTGAGTGGTGGGGGGTTGGGTGTTTGTGATTAGCTTTAAGTTGATCCCTTAGGAGCAGATGGTGAATGGTGGCTTACCTAGAAGCCTCACGTCCCAGGAGCTAGTATGTGACCACGTTGCAAGGAGTAGCACCGTAGTTGAGGAACACGTAGTAAGAAAAGCTCATGAGACATAACTACAGGAAAACACATAACAGGTGAGCAGCATTTCCATACATCAGAATGAGTATAGTGAACTTTATGGTCGTGGAAGTGTTTTACTGTAAAGTGTTGGAGTCTCCTTCTGGACAGTTGACTGATTTTATGAGATCTTCAGCCACCAAATCCTAATGTTTCTATTTCCAAAAGGATATCTGTAACAGGGTCCGGAAAAATAAGACATTATTATGCAAAAATTAGGGATTTTTACATATAAGATATTTTGACATATATCATTTGGGTGAACATGGTGTCATCTTATGTGCTCGGTTTCTTGCATGCTACCTTCCTTGTCTTAGCCATGAAGCTTCTAACCACAGCCTTCCTTTGTAGACCAACATCATAACTAAATCCAGGCGAAACGTGACATGATGTTTGTGAGAAACTTGGGCTTTGCTGCTGTTCTGCTGCTGCTACTCTCTGTCCAGTCTCTTCATGGTTCTGCTCTTCCTGCTGTATCCTCCTATGAGTTCACTGCCTACAGGATGCAACAGTTCAACCTGGTACAACAAAAGCATGGTGAGTTGCGAGATAGATTTCCACCATAAACTGTACTGTTGCACATGCGGATATGTATTTTATTTTATTTTTGAGAAAGTACATATCACACTTAAATGAGTACTAACACCAAATGAAGTTTCTACATTCTTACGACCTCTTGAGGCTTCGTTACAAAGCGTTGACTGAAAATCACTTTAATTTTTTCCCACATCATATTTTTTGGATGTTAAGGTTGCCGTGGAGCCATTGTAGTGGCAGAAGCACGTTCAGCAGACGAACCAGTGCTGACCCGTCGCTGTGTCATCATGAAGGTGCCAGATTTCACAACAGAAAAATACCTCGAAGCCCAGAGACAAAATGCTGCTGCCATACTGATCCTGCTACCCAAAAACATCTCTAGTGTCCCCCATGATAAAATACAGGTAACAGATTTATCACAAAATATTTTCTGTGCTCTAGCTATGAGGGGGGAAAAAAGAATCACAGCATCTTTTATAAGGCTCTTATCACATAAAGCTATGTAAGTGCTCCAGGGAATTGCAGAATTACAGTCATAGAAATTCATCCTCTACTTCAGTGATTTATACCATATGAAACACTTTTATCGAGACAATTGTGTCTCTTCACCCAGTTCTTTCAACAATCCCTTTTTCTCTCCCAGTCCTTCATGGTAAGTGAGAGTGAGGCCTTGATGAAGGAGACTCTCATGCCAGTGTATGTGGTGCCTGAAGATGAACAATTGCTCTGCATGTATGAGGAGGTCAAGCAGGCTGCTGCCACCCGGACTTCCTCAATATTTATTCGAGGTGAGAGATAGAGGATACGTGGATGCGCTGTGTGCTGCTGTTGATGCATGGGCAATTCATAGCTAATGTCATGATTATTTGATTGAAAGACATAGTTAAGCTAGAACGAATAGATTAAAAAAAGGATGGATGTGGATATTCAAGGAAGGTATATTTGATTAAAAAATATGATCAAAGATTATAGTAAAAAAAAAATATCTAGGAACAAATGTTGCACAATAGATGCAAACAGCTAAAGAGATTATATTTAATAAGCTGACAGAAAAAAATAACGTGGCCTGTGTGCTTTATTCATCTGTTTATGACGTATTTTTGGCAGTTCTGCGAAGTATGGTTACAGCTACAGCCTTTCAGATCTTAGTGAGCAACAATGCCCCTATTAAGGCCATCACGGACAATGCTATAGTCACACTGGAGGTGAGTGTGATAACTTAAGATTTTTTATGCAGTAGAGCCAGTGGAGAAGCATTCTTAAAATTTCAGTCATACTGCATTATTTCAATTTATGGTTTAATGACCAACTCTGCACTATATCCTGTTATGTGTACTCCAGGGAGTACTTCCCGGAGCAGGTGAGGATGTGCCCACTATTGTCATCACTGCTCACTATGACTCGTATGGGTTAGCACCGGTGAGTCACATAAAAATGGAAAAAAAACAAGCACTTTAATGTGATGTTTGTGGAGCTCTATCCTGTTAATTGCATTCCTCTTTTTTCATGTTCATTAATGTATGTGTTCATATTTATGTGTAATACAGTGGTTGTCTTATGGAGCAGACTCCAATGGCAGTGGGGTCACCATCCTGCTAGAGTTGGTCCGTCTCTTCCAGAAGCTGTATAGTAGGCCAAGCACGAGACCACCGTAAGTTACAAGTTACCCTCTGCAGTAGCAAGAGAATTGAGAATGAGAATTTCGCCTAAAGTGCTTATTAATTACAATAATGTAGCCACTTAATGCATTGCAACACACATTTTTATTATTGGAACATAGAACTCTAAACTGTCCTAGCAACAACCTGTTTTGCATTCAAAAGTTAGCTCAACACTATCAAAGTCTGATTTAATAATTAATAAATAAACTAACATAAACATGATTATCTCATTATCCAATAAGAAATCTGTCTTCACCAGTTGGCAGGTAAATGTCTGATTGATTTTTAATTTTTTTTGGATGTTTTAGATATCATTTGATGTTCTCCCTAACTGGAGGAGGAAAACACAACTTCCTGGGCACAAAGAGATGGATTGAAGAAAATCTAGACCATGCTGGTGAGTTTTGAGGCTTATGCCGTGTCGAAGGTAGTCCGCACTAACATTGGCCTTACTGGACATAAACAGGTCTGTTTAATTTATTTTTCCAAACTTTTTCTAACCAGAGTCCAGCCTGCTCCATGACAATGTGGCATTTGTCTTGTGTTTGGATACTCTGGGCAGTGGCGATGAACTGTACATGCATGTGTCCCGCCCTCCTAAACCTGACACTCCCATGCACTCTTTCATTCAACAGCTGGAGGAGGTAACCAACTTCACATATAGATGAAAAATATGGATATTTTTATCAGGCAGGCACTGACTATTGTATCTACATTTTTGGGTTATCTCCTAGGTGGTTTCCTCCAGATTTCCCTGGGTGAGGATTGGGTTGGTTCATAAGAAGATCAATCTAGTGGAGTCCTCAGTTGCCTGGGAGCATGAACGCTATAGCCTGCGCAGGATCCCGGGATTCACTCTGTCTCATGTGGAAGACCCCAAATCTGAGCTGCGTGGCTCTGTATTAGACACCGTGTGAGTATTTGAATTAGGCCTTGTGTACCCTGAGAGAATATGGAAATATAATGTGAGGAGTCACCTTAATTTAATGATTATTCTCATGTGAATATCTCCTCACAGGTCACAAGTGGACTTCAGGAAACTAAAGCGTAATGGCATTATCATAGCAGAAGCATTGGCACGGTATATGTTCAATCTCTCAGACAAGGTGCATGAAAACTTAATATACATACCTGAATACAGACACTATGTTTTTATTATTTGTTTTGTTGTTATATTATTATAATATAGCATGTTAACATGTGATTACTCTGTGTTATCTTCTGCAAGGGTTCACCAAAAGATGTGCAGGTTTTCAAGGGTCAAATGGTAAGATCCTGGTTTTATTTAATGGGTTGGTAAGGATTAGTGCTGCCCTCTGGTGTTAGTTTATAGGCTCTACACAGTGTTTGTGTTGTCAATTTGATTTGCTCAAAGATTTATTTAAAAAAAAACACTTTATTTAAAACATATATTAAGGAGTGTAAGTTAACAATAGAGAAAATTTATCACAAAGTTACTACTTTATGGCATTTTTTAAAAAGTAGTTTTGATCATTTAATAGTTAACTAGGACATGGCTCATATAAAAAATCAGGACATCGACAGTACATTTTATCATTATTGCTAGACAATGTTTTTTACTGTGAATCCACATTTGCATCCCTGAAACAGGACTTACACGACAGTCGTTTATCCAGTCTGATGGCCTTCCTGACGTCCATCCCTCGGGCCACACAGCTGCTAGATAAGGAGCCCAGTCACATCCTGCTTGTCAATTCACTGGAGCATGAGTTCAAACGTTACTTACAGCAAGTTCACAGACACAACTTCCGACAGGACAAGAGGTAACATTTCTTGATAGAGGTATAGAATATCTTAGCAGCACTCACCCTATCTTTTATTTTTCCTATTGATTAACTATAATTTAACCCTTTTCATATAGGGATCCTGACATTACCTTTTTTGATCAAATGAATCAACCAATAGTGATGTACAGGTAAATATCTGTTTTCATACTTAATACTGTTTGTGTGGTAAATTCAGAAACACCTGGACACTGACACTTTTTTCTTTTAGAGTCAAACCTGCAGCTTTTGATCTTTTTCTTGGAGGCTGCATCGCTGGATATTTGGGAATTGTTTATTACGCAATCCAGGTTTGTTAATCCAGTGTGTATTATTACGTTACTTCCTTGCAATGCATGTTGCCTTGTATGTTGTCATTCTTGAGCACAACCCAGGCATTACAGCAGGTAAACTACTCGTACATAGACAACACTTGATATATTGCTTGTTTTCTTGAAGATACTGTCTATTCTCTCTTATAGAATTTTGGCTATCTCTACACCAAGCTGAAAGCAGCAGTGAAATCCAAGCACCAGTAAATAAGACTCTGAATACTGATTCTATGACAAAACCTTTGAAGTCTGCCTTGCACATGTTAGACTTCTGCTTCACTGGCTGTGCTGCACATGAAAGCAATGCAAGAAGAAGACTGATCATATGCACAACTTACGAACAGTGCATTTGCTTTGAAATGTATATTGTTATAAAAATGTTTGTACCTTTCATTATTCATAAATTCACTGTATTGTAAATCATGTCTTATTGAAACCAACTGGACTTTGTTGTTTGGAGGACATGTAAACAAAATAAATAAAGGACGAGATTGGGGATGTGTCTCGCATCAAAGTATACTGAACAACTGAACACAAACCAAAGCTTGGATTTGATTTGTGCAACTGTGAAGGACTTTCCTGCCACATCATTACTATGATTCCCCCTGTCCTCTGCTCTGCATCCGTTGACATGGATTTGACTGAGCTTAACATGCCTGTCAAACAAGACCCAGCCATCGCAGAGATATGAACAACCAGTTCCTGTCACAGATAACTCAGTGCGATCACTTGAGACACAAAGGCACCCTACAGCGTTTGGTAAATTATTGATACTCATGTGGTATGCTGACAGTGAATAGAGGTGACCCTGGATGGTGGTGGGAGATTCTGAGAAATCCTGTCCCTCTGGCGGTGTGTTCCAGTTCTCTAAATCTGATAAGACTGAGTCTGTTTTAACTACAAGGAGGCTAAACAGCTGGGGGCTGAGCATAGTGTTTGAGATCAGTGATGGCTAGTTTGTGAAGGCCCCTGGGAGGGAAGTAGGTCATGGATAGTGACCCCAGGTATGTGTGTCTCTGCAGGGGGTTTAGAGGGATTAGTGGCTGAGTGCTCAGGTAGCACAAAGAGTTGTTCTGGTTCAGCAAGGATGCTCTTCACCTGTCTCTATTTCCAACATACTAGATTCATCACAAAAGCTGAAGGTCAAACAAAACAACTTTATCATGAACTTTTTCATTGAATAAGATCTATACAGGTATTTATAGCTACCGA
>JANJYP010175095.1:0-10669 GCA_024605115.1 Rastrelliger brachysoma
GATTCCCAATGTCAGAAACTGTTTAAATTCAGGGATAACTGTGGACTCTTCTGGAAGCTAGTATTACACTTGGTTGTCCACACGTTTGGTTGTCATAGGAAGTGGTTGTGAAGGTCAGATTTTTGGTTGGAAAGTCATGGGAATTCTCGGACAAAGCCCCCCGATTCCAAAATCAGAAAGGTGTGGGTGGAAGGGGCTATCCAAAGCCACCATCTGACAAACACTTCTGATGGAGTGTACTGATGCATTTAGAGCAGATATAATCACTTTTTTTAGTCATCATGACCTTTTCTAAATGTAATTTAGCTTGTATCAGTTATGTAATCATGATCTGTATCTTTCCCATACTGGGAAGTCGGAACAGGTTGAGTCGAAAATAGCCGAAGCACCTGATAGCAGATGTGTTGAGGACAGGAAAGTGTTGACCTGTTTGTGTTAAGCTTCAGTACAACCATGAAGCCACATTCCAGGGAGCGGCCTGGTTTAATTTTGGACATTTATAAGCAATCTGATTGAGAACAGAACGCGAACGGATGAGGGACATTGTATCCTTCCATGCGAGTTGTATTTGTCACAGTGTTATTTCATGCTCCTGACTGGAATAATCTTGAAAAAGTCTTTGATGTCTTGACCCTGCATTTTCATGGACTGTTATGGCTGGGTGGCCAAAGCCACTCTGTGGGGAAAGTCTTGGTGTAAACACAGTGAATCACAACCACACATTCGACTGTGAAATGTTCTCAAGCACATCCTGAAAAGAATTTGGAAATGCCCCCTTTGATGTCACTCTGGGAAGAGAAAAGGGATTCCAAGTTGTGACAATTAAAATCTCTGCTCCTATTTTAACCGATGAAGATGAAGATAATTGTATTCGACTGAAAGCGTGCCATCATCTTTGTTGCTAGGTGTGTTTTTGTGCCTGTATGTGTGAGTGGGTGTGCGGTATCCAGTATGTATTGTATGCAGGAATAGCTCTGGAATTCAAGCCTCACTCATAGGAATGTGGCTTCAATTAGACCCGTCTGATTTAGTCCACAGTGCTGCATGAGTCAGAAGCGCTCGGCCTTCTGATATCCAGCTTCCTATCGTTTTGAACCCAAACATTTCCTGTGTTTTCAGTTAAATTTGGCAGCCTATGAATCTGCAAAATGGCATCACACAATTAGAGCTTTTACCGCCAGAGGTAATAGTTACCTGCAATTAAAGCACAGGAATCTACACCCGAGTTTCGTCACAGGACCCCAGAAAGAGTACTTTCCCCACCAACCAAGAAACATCTGAGTGGAGTTTACAGTACTGAACATAGCTGAGTGGTCAACCACAAACCTTGAGACTGCAAAATTGTTTTGTGGAATTTATTCCGATTACAAAAAAATACAGTTTTTTATTGGAATCAACATTGGGACTAGCAATGGGAATTTCTTATTTAATGTTTTTGACATTTAGCCATACAACAACACAAGCTGACGGAAATTGTTGAGTCAACATGATGCACTGTCATCCTGTGTAAAACCTGTCTGAAACTTGTTTATGTTCAAGAAAAACAACAGTTTTGTTACCGTTTGTCTCTGGATTAGTGAATCCCAGCTACTGTACCTACAGGAGTTCAAGGAGGCAATGCATTTAAGGAGGAAAATTTAATTGTATTTTATTGTCATTGTTTGTGATTATGGGTTAAAATGGTCATGTTTCTGACATTTTCAATCTCTCTGCAAGTCATGGATAGAGTAAAGGCTGAAGTATGTTTCATGAAGGCAGGTGTGCACTGGGGTCACTGGGAGATACATAGATGTTTCTGATATACTTAATATTTATAGAAAATAAATAGCAGCATGGCAACTTAAATTTCCTCTTAGCAGCATTTTACTGATCAACAAATAACTAATAAATTAAGCTATTAGTTGTAACTTGTCATACCTCATCAAGCAGTACCAAATTAGCCTGGTTTCAGACCTCTTAATAACCAATCCCACATCTCCAGTTTGTTCAGATTCAAATAGTCCTGGTGGTTTAGCCTTATAGAAACAGTTAATCAATCAGACATTTGTAGGCAGATTAAGAATGAATTACATTGTCTTCTTATAGCTGGAATGCTAACTAGCTACATCCATGAAAAAAAAAGTCAGAAAAATGTAAATGAGATTGACACAGCTTTACAAGTTGTTGTATGTCCACTTACAGTACAGAACGAACAATATAGTGATAAAATATGTTAAATTACCATATTACTTTCCAATAAGAAAGAAGCCAATATTGATTGAAAGTGAAATGAATTGGCTATGTAGGACTGCAACTAACAATCATTTTTATTATCAGTTAATCTAATGGCTATTCTTTTGTTTTGNTTGAAAAGAATTGGCTATGTAGGACTGCAGCTAACAATCATTTTTATAATAAGTTAATCTAATGGCTATTCTTTTGTTTTGCCTCATTCAATTGATCGATCAAACTTTATTTAAATAGTACTTTAAAATTATCCTCACAGCCCAAAGTGATGTCTTTTTTTGTCCAATCAATAGTCAAAGCTAAAATATATTCTTTTGTTTATCATGCTTAGCAAAGATTTACATTTGTGAACTTTTGCTTAGAAAATGGCAGACAATTATTTGATTATCAAAATTGTTGTCAGTTAATTTTCTGTCAACTTTTTCAACAAATAATTGTAGTTCCAGTCTGATTATCAGGCTAGTGCCACTTTGTGTTAGCTTCAAACAGTGCGCTGGGGATCAGCTGACAGGCCCGGGGTTACTCGGTTTCACCTCCATCAGTCCCTTAATAGTACAACCAAATGTCAAAATATAATTTAACCACACTGCGACTGTCCAATGAAATGAACAGTCAATTGCACTGAGACATAAAAGAGTGCTATGAAAGGAAAATGATCAAATCCACTTCCCTCAGTAAATCCTCACAAAACATTATGTACTGATTTGCAGAATCGATACCGCTGGCAGAAGATGATAAAAAAAGGAGGGGAGATTTGTCATCCAAAAATTACACTCCATTTACATTTTCTCCATTTAAACATCAACACTGCATGACAGGCCAATGATATGACCAGCCTCTAATGGCAGCAGCCCCAGTGTGGATGAGGAGACCTTTGTATGACCGCACTCTGGGCTCGTCTGCATGCAAAGACCTCAGTCTCTCACCTCAACATAATCCCACACAGCTGAATCCAGTCACCGGGAGACCTCTGATAACACCATTGCATAGAGCTAAAAATAATTCCAAAGGATTAAATCTGGGCCATGATAAAATCAAGATGAGTCTGTAACTTTGGGCATGTCTTCAGCTGTCCATTTTTAATTACTGCAATCAAAACAAGCAGCGGTGTGAAGCCAACTTCAAGAGTGCACTTTCTGACCCTCCTTTCGTGTCTCCTCTTGCCTTGTTTTCCATCATCCAATCTCACTTGATCGGAATAATTTCAGCACTTTTTCCTGTTTCCTGTTTGGATATCTGGCCTGCTGCGTTGACCACTACAATTACTCAAGAGTGTTGTTGAGAATGTATTGGAAAAGCCTTGGGAGGACGAGAGCAGGAGGGGGAATGGCTGATAGCATGACGGAGGTGCGTAAACGGATGATTCTGTTGTTGCCTGGGAAAATACAACAAACAAAGCAGTGGAAAAAGATATTGTTTACACTCACAGACAAAACCCTTTTTTCTTGTCTTTTGTTCAAAATACCAGCAGACGTGTTATATGACAAAAGGTGTAAAACCTTGGACTGCCTGGTAGAAGGGATATTTGGAAAGTGGACATGGAAAATGGGCCATTTTTTCCATTCAGCTATCACACCTGATTTATTTGAGATATTCCTGGAAAGTCTTGCCACTGCTGCTGTCTCTGCCTACCCACGCGAAGGCCGGACTTCAGGCTTGCCAGGCGCCCTTAATCACACACCATGCAAACACTTATGAGTGATCTGAGGCTGCAGGAGTGTATTTCCAGATATTAACATAACCGCAAGAGGAAACAGTTATGATTAAAAATAATAATAAAATTTACAGAAGGGGGAGAAAAAAAGACCGCCAAATTAGACCCAGCTGGAATGTCAGTGGTGCAGTCCACAGTCGACTGCTGCTGTGCAGACAGTGTGGTCAGGGAGGTGTAGTCTGCATTTAGCTTCGTCACTATGATCTGTAATATTACTGTACTACCACCAGAAAGGTTCATTTTGCGGTCCTGACGTTTCCCTGGTTTTTAGTGGGATATCTTACAAAAGCAAACAATTGTTAGTCATTGAGGGACAGAAGAGTCCAAAACAGCCACAACCCTGACAACGTAACAGCTCAGAGTTGTTATGGCTAATACGTTAGCAAATAGTTTCTTCCTTAAACTGGAGTTATGCTAACCAAAAACACACGTAAATGTCTCCGCAAACTTACGTAGAGAAGGGGTTATGTGTAAAGGGAGACTGTGAAAGATCAAATACATATAGGCTACCTACCAAATCTCAATGTGTCATGTCAAATTAGTTGATTGGTTGATTTATTATCTATCAGGATCCTATTCTGAAATAGAGAAAAACAAACATGTAAGAGAAATGCCCACACTAAAGCAACATTTTTTTCATGTCTGTCTTCATATAGGCTGTCATAGCTTTACACATCCAGCAGACAAAGAACAATAATATCTTCTGTTTGCAGTTTTGTTTGAGTCTACATCACTGAATGTAACTCCTATATTCACTATTCATTCTCCTTTTAGCTCCGTTTTTGTCTCCACCTCCATCTTTTTAGCTGCTCCATGCTCCACTAGGTTCACAAGCTAGTCTCTAGCTTGGTCTGTCTACTGTTGGTGATGGACAGGCAGTGCATAGTGGGCTTTTAAAGCAATTTTGATGCTTGAAACAAGATTGACAAGAGCAATGTGACTGAACTGAAACAGTAAAGTTGTAGGGCTGAAAGAATGAGCTGAATGGCTCCATGAGGATATCCCGGACTACAACTCCACCATTGGCTTTGTTACAATATGGGCAGACAGAGACGAAGGAAGAGTAGTAAGAAAAAAGGAGGGGGCCTTACCGTTCTTATTAACAACAGATGGTGTAATCCAGGACATATTACTGTCAAGGATAAACTCTTCAGCCCAGACATTGAACTTTTAGCAGTGGGCCTATGTCCGCATTATGTGCCAAGGGAATTCTCACATGCTATAATGATAGCAGTTGTGTTCCACAGTCGGTTAACGAGACCTGAGCATGTGGTATCATCCACTTATTA
Source organism: Rastrelliger brachysoma (assembly GCA_024605115.1). NCBI lineage: Eukaryota > Metazoa > Chordata > Actinopteri > Scombriformes > Scombridae > Rastrelliger > Rastrelliger brachysoma. The sequence continues at coordinate 5,230 of JANJYP010175095.1, forward strand.
ACAGCAAAGCTCAAATCAGTGTCCTAGTACTTTCACTGTTATATGTTGAGACTTCAACCATGTAACTGTCTCCTCCACCATTAGAAACATCATCCAGTTTGCTGGCAACAATAAGACTTTGAATTTACTGTGTACCAATGTCAACCTCTCACCTCATTATAACCCTCCGGTCAAGTGACAACCTGCAACCACCAAGACATTCAAGAGATGGTTGAACGATGTGAAAGAGGCTCTGAAGGGTTGTTCCAGTGCCATGGACTGGGAGGTTCTAACTGAAGCACATGATGAGGACATCTGCTTCAAAACAGGGGACAAGGAAGAGATCAAGAGAGTCTAGAAAACTCTTAAAACCAAGATCAAGGAGGGTAAACATGGCTATTGGAGGAGGATGGCGTACAGGCTGCCTAAGCGATATGTGGAATGGCATGAGGAGAATGAACAACTACAATCAGACCAGTAGGACAGCGTGGCCAAGGCCATTGAGTTTTCAACATGGTTGACACTGGAATCACCATGCCGCTCCCCTCCAGCCTTTCTCAGGTTTGTGTATCACTAATTCTCCCAAACTGTCACAACTGATCATGGGGAAAATGCAACTGGAAAGACTCCACTCAGGCACGTAGGCCCTGACAGTGACAAAGGTGTTTAAGGAATCTGCACAACAGCTCTGTGGAGTCTTCCACAACATCTAAACCCCTGGTCACACCAGCACTGGACCCTTTGTAGTTTGTGAAGCAGAGCAGGCATTCAAATGGAAGATGCCATTGTCTACCTGCTTCACAGGCACTACTCTAATTTCGACAAGACTACAAGCACAGTATGAGTCATGTTCTTTGACTTCTCCAGTGCCTTCAACACCATATAGCCTTTACTGCTTGGAGTCAAGCTGAGGTGCATGCAGGTGGATGCTCTGTGTGACTACTTGTGGTGACTACTTGACCAACAGACCAGAGTATGTGAGATTAAGGAGTAGTTTGTCAGAGACACCATTGAGCAACACAGGGGCCCTCCAGGAAGCCAATCTCTCTCATTTCCTGTTCACTTATGCAAGCCCCATATCTCATCCATTGGCAACAGGAGACAGAATATAGACACTTGGCACATGACTTCATTGGGTGGTGCTGCCTGAATCACTTGCAGCTTAACATCATCAAGATAAAGAAGCTGGTCGTGGATGTCTCTAGGAATGAGCCTACTCTGACCTTTGTTGCCATCCATTGAGAAGATATTGAGGTCGTCCACTCCTACAAATACCTTGCAATTGGATGACAGGCTGGAGTACACTAAGAACACAGAGGCCCTTTATGTGAAGTGTCACAATTAGCTGTACTTCTTGCAGAGGCTACAGTTGTTCAATGTCTGTAACAAGACCCTCCAGTTGTTCTATCAGTTAGTGGTATCCAGTGCCATTTTCTACCTGATACTAACTGGGGGTTGGCAATGCTAACAGAATTAGCAAATGTGTTAACAAAGCCAACTCCATAATAGTCATAATCTCCATAATCTTGACATGCTGATGTTAACCAAGCTGGTGCAGACTCTAAACATGCCTCCACAACGGGGTGGTCAAACTCAAGAGCACCTTCAGCTACAGACTGATCTCTCCAACATATTCCATCAATCAACACGGAGGATCATTTCCACCAACAGACATCAACATTTTTTATCTCTCAATTTTTACCTTCTCTGCCGCAATATAGGATTAGGCTGACACGTTCCCACTTCTCACAACAATTGATAATTGGATAAAAATTGCACCATATATTTATTATCATCACACTGTTTAATGTGTAATAACAATGTTTTTATTGAATATTGCAGTATAATAATAATAATAATAATAATAATAATAATAATAATAATAATGACAATAATAATAGTAATTCTGTCATTTTATTTAACTATTGTTTGTGTGGTATGTAACATTTGCTTCACTGTGGTGTTGTGACACTTAAATTTCCCTTAGGGTTAATAAACTCATCTCTTGGAGGCAGAGTATAATTTGTTTGATTCATAGTGTATGAAAGTGAATGAAAAAAAAAGAAAAAAGGTGATTTGTGTTCTGAAAAATTAACTCTCAAACTGACCAGAGGGAGTGAATCAATAAATAACATCTCTTGACAAAGTCACTGCTGTTAAAAAAAAAAAAAAATCTGGATGCACCTCTTGGTATAAAAGCATTCACTTTGTTTAATTCATGGATTCTGGGTGTCTCAACAGTCAAAAACAAGCATTTTTAAACTCCAAAAAAAATATATCATTAATCTGAATTTGTGTCCATACCTGAATCAAAATACACACAGATTGACATATACTGTAGATCTCATGGACACAAACAGAGATGTTAATGGGATACATATGCCATATGTTTTTTTCCATTGCAGTAGAAGGATGTGAATGATGGCCATCACTGATACCTTCAGAGGACAAAGTATGTCAGGTCAGTGAGAGGTGACACACTCAACATGTCTATTTAAAGAAACTTCGTGAAGACCTGAGTAATATGTCATCCTTCCTAATCCACCTCAGGCGTTCTCAATCTTCTCAGTCACACCAGCAGAGGTTTGGAGGGAGCAAATGTTGCTTTGATGACTGTCCAGATCAGACACAAGAGGTTCATCTGTTACCTTACCAACAGTGTATTTTTGTAACCAAACACAATCTGGAAGATGACAGTTCTTCTGTTGTCCACTAAAGATACCAATGATGTGAGTTTTGCCTGGATTGAAATAAAGGTGTGAAGCAGATCATTGGATTCATACCCCGAAAATGTTCTGAATGTGTGAGAAACAACATCTGTCGCAGGTGATCTGATTGTTGCTGGACACCACTTGAAAATGTCGGGATTTACTGAGAAACAATCATCTTTTCAATAACAGAGTTTAAAATTACCAAGCCTCCGTGTCTATCACCACTTACTGAGCCCAACCATCAACACAGCGGTGGTGTTTAAAATGATGGCTAGCACTCAAGACCCTGGAAGAGTTTCTCAAAACAGAGGAGTGAAAACAAAAATACAGTTTCAGGCAATAGAGGAAGTATATCTAACATGAGCAGGATCTTCTTATAGTGTTTGCGATGTAACCAGGTGTATTAATTATGTAAGTAAATTATGTCAAACCAAAGTAAGAAAGAAGCACAAAATAACTATGTCATGACAACAAAACATTTGGCATCAGAAATGAAAATCAGCAACAGGCACAATTTGTTGCATGTTAGTCATAGTAGACAATAGGGTCATGACTTTTCAAAAAAATCTAGTTTTGAACAAATCATTTAAACACAATGTAATGTCAATGTGTAATTTTTCTATCAAAACTATAGTGCTGAATTCAAAAATTCTTCAACACACCTCTTCTCAAATAGTTTAGTCTCATGTTTTTCTGTCCAGAACAGCTCATGTTTTCTACACTCTGCGTTAGCAAAAAGAATTATTGCCAGGTTTACTACTATGGCAATAGGGCGTGCAATATCCCAGATTGTTTTAGTGTTCTTTATGAAAAACAGGAGTACAAGACACAGCATTGAGATGATTTTTTTTAACATTTTGGACTCTTTTTTTGTAAAATTATTTTTTTGCAAGTAACACTTTATTGAAACAGTGTGACGAGTGGGAGAGCAGTAGTTGAGCCAGCTGTCAGTCACAGCTGTCAGTCAACGCCCACATGGCAGACATCAAAGCTGCTGTAAGACTTCAAATCTTATTAATGAGGCAATAATTTCCAAATTGACCATCCACATACTTATTAGAAGGCCTAAATTTATATATTGAGATGACTATGATTGATTTTGATTTATATTTAGAGAGAAGGTGAAACTTTTTAAATATGAGTTGGGTGGATCAAATACTGGCCGCATTTTCATTTCATAACTGTGTAGGTGGAAAGTATTTGCTATATCTGTTCTGCTGTTGTCTTCACCCAAGTATGATTTAGAGACATTCAAGTCTAATCAGTATCCAGCTTCATTCAAAACACAGTTAAAAAGGCAGAAATAAACAAACAAAAGAAAGCAGCCAGTCTTTGGCCACATGAGATTTTAAAAAGGTTTCCTTGTGCTAAAAATAGCAACCGCTCAGGCCCTGCAAATCAGTGGCAACCTCATAGAAAATACTTTATTGGTAGTCATCATTTCATCATTGCTGTCAGATGTCATTAACATATAATTAACTACATGTTTTATTGTTACAGTATTTGGTCACTTTTGGGTGTTCACTGTTCTTTGTTAGTTTCTTTCAGTACTCACCAAAGAAGGAAGCTGTTTAGTGGTATCAGATGGTCAGTTGCACTCTTTTGATTTTTTTAGGAAATAGAAAGAAACTATGTACATTGATTCCCATGCATCTGATTGGTGCAACTCAGCACTGCACCCTGGGAAATTGTAAGTGGTCCATTGTCCTAATAGATGAGTAGGTTCCTGTACAACATGACCTCATTCCCTCCCAGGGGAGAGGTCCGGCACAGAAAGGCGGGATGTTGAAAACACCTTACTATGCTTGATGTGTAATGATGGGTGGAGTAATCATAAATAACAGAACTTAACACATTCTTCAAAGGGCTGTGGCCTTTCAGCTTCCTATTGCTGCCGCAGCACAGTGTGAACAAATGAGGAGTGTAGCATGCAGGACAGAGACAGCTCTGCTCCCAGCTTTTAAAGCACATTGATTGTGCCAGCATGGGCGGTTGTCAATTAAAGATCGCAGCCACTGAGGAGTCCAGAAGGCCAACATGCAGCTTCACTGCGGCTGTGCTGAGTGGTGAGTGCTGTGTGTTCAGTGCAGGGCATTAGTGCCTATAGCCTCAGGGAGTGGGTCATTGACCTGCTGTGCCATCTCCCAGGGGTTCAACCTGTTCAGAGGCTCCATGACGTCCCAAGAGGTCAGGCAGCATGCGCTGCTGAAGGCACGTGTTGGCAATATTAACACTTTTAAGATTTACAGAAATGCATTGCTATTTTTATTATTATTATTATTATTTGTCTTAATAAAATTTGAGTGATTTTTTTTTTTTTTTTTGGCACAGATGCCTTTATTGTACAGTAGTCAGACAGGAAATAATGGGAGGGAGAGGGGGAGACATACAGCAAAGGACCATTCCAGCCAGGATTCAAACCAAGGTCAGCTGCTAAGCAAAGCTGTACGTGAATTTAATCTATAGTGTAAACTGTAATTATAAAGTGTCTACAGCTATAAAGGACAACATGCTTACAATCACAGTGCTGATATGCTGAATTTTAGCATACCATGTTCCTCATTGTTTATCTTTCTTTAATGATAGAAAATAATAATATATGACTGTAATTGTAACAACAATTCAAGGAAAATCGAATAAAGGATTTGCTATGAATACCTCACCTGCAGCGGCGCGAGACTTGTCCTGTTGAAAGGACATACATACATAGGTGGTGTGAACATGACATGGTGAGTTCACATGGCTGCAGT
>JANJYP010175133.1:0-16355 GCA_024605115.1 Rastrelliger brachysoma
GATGTTTTAGTTGCCTTGATCCATAAACTCCACCCACTCCAACGAGTTAACAAGTTGACAATTCTGTCTGATATGAGACAAAGATTTTTGCTAATTTGGTAGGACTCACAAGGGAAGAACATTGGAATGAAGATACTTTGCCAGTGAATGGCAGCCAGATTCCCAGACCATGTGTCTGTGATTAAATTTGCACTGTATAGCTATTTTTCCCTGTATCCTTTTTACCACTGCAAGACAGAGGAAAATAAGCTCCATCTATTGGCATTCTTGATGAATAGATTAACTGGATAGTTAAAGTTAGTAATGAATAGCATGTGTGGAGTAATTTAAGTTTAAGCAACTCTCTTTTTGTCTTTAGACATGGCCAATAATTCAGAGTTATATTCCTCCAGATATCCATAAATTAATCGCTAAGTTAAAGTTCTTTCTAGATTTTTAGTACTAGGTGTCAAAGTTATGATTTACTAAATTAGACTGCACCAATAAAACAAAAGAAAAGTCTTTATAAAAATGCCTTAATGTGTAATTCAGTGAACTGTGTGAATAGCAAGTCACTGTTGCATTGCAAGCTGTCAAGAACAGTTTTAAGTATTACTTTGTTTTATGTATACGCATATATGGAAATGTCTTTTAGAATTAAGTACTCAAGCAGTTTAGACTTAGTGAGAAATATATCATTAAGCATCTAATGTGGCCTGATGTTACTACCATAACTGTTTGATAACTGTACCATAATTGGAATCCCCACCATTTAGTTAATTGCTCAACAGTATTTTCATCAAGTGTTAGGTTAAGTTATATTATTTAATTATTTCATTAAGGCCAACTCTTTTACTATTCAGTCTAAGCTGATTATATAGCAGTAAGCTATGGTTACATTTGTCAGTTAGGCAGAAAGTTTGTGTGGGGAAAATCTTCCCTTTGTAAATATACTTACATTATAACTAGGCCCCTCATGCAGTTTGAATGTAGGAACAGCTGGTGCAACCGACTGCAGAACTGGTTTGTGCCAGATGTCCTTGCTCTCTTTTATATTCGCATGGATGTTGGATAGACAAATTTAATAGACAAATTAAATTTTAAGGACAAAAGTCAGCAATTCCAAGTTCACATAGACTATCTTTCCTCTGGAATTGCTCCATTCAGGCTAAGAGCCTTGTGGGATGGAAAGAATTACAGCCCTGTAGTCAATCGTGTAAGCCAATCAGACATTGGGAGTTGTTAAAGAGGTACTGGGAAGCAGCCCAGCTCTGACAAGCACCAATTTAGTCCCGCTGGTGAGATGATGGGGCCAAAAAGTGAGATAAAGATTATGTCAAACCTGTGGTAGAATCTCACCCCACAAAAAGAAAAAAGGAATGATCTTCCTTGGAGAGAGGAAATAGCAACCGACAGATTAAACATCTTCTTCTGTAATCTGTATAAAGCTTTGAAATGTATGTTGGCTGTGGGCCAAATTTTTTTCCTTAGTTCTCTGTCATCTCATCATAACCACACACACGCACACACTCTTCTGGAAATGCTACAGATGTTTGACAGGCAAGAGTCCAGTTAGTCCAGGCCTCTCTCTAACCACAGCAATGCTAACTCCTCTGGTCATCTTGGTTGGTTGTGTGTGTGTGTGTGTGTGTGTGTGTGTGTGGCTCTTGTGCCAAAAAATGTTCACCTGTTCCTCTGAATAGGTCGTCATTATTGCAGCCTGTCAGGACCCAGTTTACTGGTGTATCACCTGACAGCCTCACAACCTCGCACCAAACAAGCAGCATAGGAATAGGAGGCAGAGGTTAACAGTAGGAAAGAATATCAGGATAGGAATTTGTTGGAAAATATGGCACTAGAGGAAAATACAATCAATAGCAAACCCATATTATTTTTCAGTATAGTGACAATGTATCAGATTTATTGGTATGATGCAGCTTAAACAGAGAACTGTCTTCTGTAGCTTGTAGCCCTGTGCAATTGCCATGTTATATAGACCATCTTTGCGTTTTCAGCAATGCAGTATGTCTTGTCATTTTCCTGTCTGACTTTTGTAGAAATTTGCTTTATACATTTAGATCTGCACATTATTAAACTCTTGGACTCAACATGTTGTTGACAGGTGTATCCATAATCTGTAATGGTAATGAGTATATTCATTCTAACAATGTGCTTGGTACAGGAAAAAGAGAGAATTTATTTCTTAGTCATCATCAGCAGAGGACAGTGTTTTTTCTTTACTTTTCCTAAAGCCTGTGCATGTCTGGTTATGTCTTTGAGTTGACATTCCACTCTGTCTGTGCATCCCTAGGCTGTGATGACCTCATGCTGGGGCCCAAGGGTCCCATCAGAAGGACCTGAGGTGCTTCAATAGGGTCTCTGATGAGAGACACACTCACACACACACACACACACACACACACACACACACACACACACACACACACACACACACACACANTAATTAGCAGGTGTAATTAATGTGCATCAGACTCACATATCCATTCACAACCAAAAATTCTTTCACCCTATCAACTGTTTTAACAGAGTGAAGTAAACTCCTTTAAAAAAAAAAGATGAAGAATTCATTTGTTAATAAACTCAGGTGTTAATGGCATACTCTTTTAATAAATCATTCTGTGTGCAATGGAAATCATATACATGTGCATCCACACACCTGGCCACCCCTTTACTCACTTAATTCTTGCTGCTCCATAGCCCCACCCAGTGTAGAACAAGAAGTGCATGACGGTGCTCTCTTGGACATGAGGATTTAATAGGTGACCCTGGGCTGCATGCTGGGTCCCCTGCTGCCTGGGCTCATCCAGCCGTAAAATGAGGCACAGGCAGGACCTGGCTAGTAATGAGAACTGGCATTTTGCTCAGGATAACCTCGGGAAAATCGCTTCTATAAATACCTTCTATAAATAAAAGTGTACCTTGGCCCAAGACTGCATGAGGGGCTTTCTCTGAAAAGGTCATCTATTGCCCCGACTCTACCACGACTCACTATGTTCTTGTTTTCCGCTTCTCCCATGCCTCTCTGTCTGTGTCCTGGTCCTCTACCTCTCTTATCGTTCTTCCTCTTATTTTATAAGGTCTTTGTGTTTTAACTGCAGATAATATGGTATGTTATCATTCATGTCATGTGACCCTTGGAGGACTCCTTCATCCCTCTAATGTGTATGCTCTCTTCTAATGATTCTGTGTATCCTTGACCTTGGTCAGGCGTCAGTGCATCCATCCTAGAGTGAGATAAAAAGAGAAAGAGGGAGGGAGGGATAGAAAGACAGATTCTGCATGTAAAAGAAAAAAGTGAAACAGCAAAGTAATAAATTAACTCAGCAAATCTGCCAAAATATGTTGTAGGAGGAACTGCTTTTGGGGTTTGGTACTCTGACTATGTGTTAATTACCCAGCTAAAACTATGTGTGTGTGTGTGTGTGTATGTGTGTGTGTGTGTGTGTGTGTGTGTGTGTGTGTGTGTGTGTGTGTGTGTGTGTGTGTGTGTGTGTGTGTGTGNCATGTGTGTTTGTGTTAGTGTGTGTCTGCGTCCACACAACAGCCATGTCCCCTTGGTCAGTGTTGTGTGCAATTTATCAGATTTAACATTAGCCCCTTTTTTCTTTATTACTTGCATTAGTTGTACTATCACAATGCCTAACAATATTCATATCCTACCATGTGTATGTTAATTAATGTGTGTTTTTCCAAATCCAAGTATGCAATGTCTTTTGGGACAGGCAATCCTGAAAATGAAACGGCAGTGACGTTTTTGCCGACTGTTGTGTAAATCCATTAAATGATCTGACATATTAAATAAGAGTCCCTGTTTTCATTCCCCACTCCCTCCCTCTCTCTCTGTGGGAGATTTCATGACACAGAAGGAGCCAAAGATTCTCTCTCTGCAAGCCAGGTCACTACTTAAACTTCGCTTAGCCCCCATTTTACTGCCTGTGGGCAACTTAAACTGATTAGCCTCCTTCTTACTATGGCTGGCTGACCTCCCAAAGCATCCAATACCACTTATTGATCAATATTCATATTGATTCAACCCCCCATGCTGGATCAAGGGCAAATGTTTCTATTGATTTGGTCAGATTAGAGAAGACAAAAGGTTGCCAAATAAGTTTAGATGCAACCTGCCAACAGGATATGACAGCAAGCTGCATAGGGATTTCCAGCCGGGATTAGATTTGATGAGTGTTAACTGTGGAATTGATATAGCTGTAGGACTGTACCGATCGGTAGCTAATCAAGTAACACAGAATGTTAATTCAGTCATGCTTGCCCTTTAAATGCATGAGGTTACACCAATCGATTTACCTGACTAAACTCAGCTTTAGATCAAATGCAGATAGAGCCATTTAAAAGTTATGGCTGGGGCTTGGCAATGCATGAGAAAGACATAAGCAGTGCATGAAAGATTTTTTTTACAGATCTATAAGCAGTTCATCAATTTTAATTTCAGTTCCAGTATCAGTAAATTAGCAATCTACCTTTAGCATTATTTCCATCAAAATGATTACCATCAAAAATAAAATGTCAAATGTTGGAGGGTAATTCTATCCAAAATATCATGTCTGATATATTTAATTACTCTATAGAAACAAAAAGAGAAAACCTTAAATTCTAGTTATAGTCAGAAATCAGCTGGATTTAGCTGGTCATCAACACTAACAATAACACTGGCTGAGGCTGCAATTTGCCCTGACATTAAATTGATTTGAAAATGCGAAAAAAAATAGCAATTAATATTACCAATATAATTCAAATTAAATTAGTTACAGTATATGTCCTGTCTGATACAGCAGGCCTGGCTGCTTCCTCACCACAGGACAAGACAGTTGAGAATACAAGCTGTTATACCACTGTAGACAAAACATTCACATATTCATTCTATGTGTGTGTGTGTGTGTGTGTGTGTGTGTGTGTGTGTGTGTGTGTGTGTGTGTGTGTGTGTGTGTGTGTGTGTGTGTGTGNTGTGCATGCACACCATATCCTTTATTAAGCCATGGGAAAACATGCTTCCATCTTTATTAAATATTGATGTCCTGAGTGGGATAAAATGAGTGAATAAGTCATGAAACACTGACAACACAACACTCAAAGAAACAGAGAGCATGCGGACATTTGCAATGTGTGATGTGTGAATGTTACCACAGAGAGTAGGAGTGCAAAGAAGAGAAGGATACAATGAAAACGTCTGAGGGTTCACATGGTGCCATCAGAGGTGGTCTTTACAAATCAAAAATGTACTTTGGAAGTGGAAAACCAGAAGATGCAACCATTTCATCCTGCATTTTGAGAACTGTTGACATTGAATAGACCCCACTTTATTCCTTTAAAGTGGTTCATGAGTACAAAATGCTAATGGAATGGCTATTTTACTAAAGTAGAGATGGTTTATCCATAACTTTGACTTGGCTTGTCTTTTGTATGAATTGGCAGCTTCATGTTGGACACATGATCCCTGGTGGGCTCTTTTCTCTTTGAGAACCAAACGGCAGTAATTGAAAGATCGAGGTTCATTGGCTGACATTGGCTCTAACAGCTGAAGAAATGGCTACTTCTCTTCTGCTGTCCCCGGTGGTCTCATTTTGTGGACATCACTTTTTTGGGTCAGCGAGTTAATCCCAAAAATATGTCCTGCCAGAACCTTGCCATTTATCTGTGTGTATTCTGTGTCAAGCTCAGCATGGCTAATTCTCTCTGAGACTCCCTTCTGCTGCAGAAGACAGACCTGACTGGCAAACTCACACATTATCGCCACAGTCATCTGATCCGCCTCCTCTCTTCTACTCCCGTCATTCTTCTACTGGAGAGTTCTCCATGGAAAGTGCCAAAAACAATGGATTAGGCATGAATGGCAATGATGACTTAATGGGTTTTAAGACTGAAAATAATATTCTACAAATAGTTTTCAATGTAATTAGGAATACTATAACACAAAAGTTATTGTTGCCTAGAGCTAGACATTTGATAATCAACAACCTTCATATAGTCTCAGTAGTGAAGCCATTCCAGTCTTCATCAGTTGGATTGAATATATGGTATGCCACAATATTTTGACAGCCTCTCACTTGCCCACCACCAGTTACAATTTAATCTTTTCTTTCTCATGTCTGTTTGACATCCAGAAGAAAACTTACCATCAAGCTAAAAACCATTTAAATTGTTCGTACAAAAGTCTAAACGCACTTACAGAATGCTTTCCCACATTCTCTAATGCAATGTGTATTTCTTTGCATCAGGCCTTTCAGGAGGAAGAATTCATAGGCCTGTCAAGTGCCATACAGGGTTGAATGTGGTCATTTATAAGGAGCCGGCTGGAGCACAAAAAAAAGCAACTGAAGCCATTTTGGTGCTGTCAGAGGGTTTTGTGGCTCTAAAAGGCTGTGGTGATATGCTCTGACACTTGGGGTCTTGTATGGTGCTTTTAAGAGCTCTGCATGGGCACTCTCTGCATCACACACTGCCGAGCAAGACAAAAACATACCTGTCACCAGCAAACACTACTGCTGCACTTAAAGAGATTCCTAGCTGATTTCATGCCAGCGGAGGTCTTAAGGTGACTTTGTGACATTTATGTTGTACAGTGAAGCTTTTTTATGCTGCTGGACATTAAAGCTATAGTTGTTGATGTATGAAAAGAAAAAACAAAGATAGCAACATTGTACTGTACATTACTGACCCTGGAATATTATCACTGAAACCTTGATTTAATGCTTTTCACTTGCATTTCACTTTTATCTTTCTCTTCTATTTCTTCTATTTCACTTTCTTCCTGTTTGTCCTTCATTTGAATTCTCCTTACAGGAAGGTCACAGTGTGCAAAACAAACAAGAGAGGGGACAAAGAAGAGACAATCCTCCATTATGCCCCCCTTACTTATTTGCCTCCGTTGCTTTCTCTCTCCCTTTATCCCCTGCTACCTTTATTTGCTGCCCTATTAACAACTGTTACTGCAGCTTTAATTACGCCCCTGTGATCTCCAAGAGTGGCGGGCACGTGTCATCTCCTTCCCAGGGGACCCTGGGTAATTACCAGCATCCATCCAAGGGCCGGTGCTCCTGTTCCTCGGTCGCCGTGGCGATAATCACACCGCCGCCACTAACATCTGTTCATTGGGCAAGAAGTCCAACTGGCCTAAGCCTGTCACACCATGCCTTCCTGTGTCAGGCTTGACCTTTGACCACACCCATGGCTTTACTGGGATAATTTGTTTACTCCCAGATGCTGGAAGAGACAGACTGAAATCCCACCAGAATGCAAAATCTTCAAGGTTTGAATATCACCATTTTGTACTTTTTAATATATTTGATGTGTTGCATATCTGATCATTGTTCTTGTCTCTTTGGCCCTGCCCCTACCAAGGTAAACAGGTTTTTTGGTTGCAGATCACTATTATGCTCATTGTTTGCACCACTAATTCTGAGGGAACTTCAGATCTTGTGATTGTATTTTTTTTTTAACAAATGCTGTCCAATGAAGTTTTATAATCATTGTGTGATCAGGTATAGGGCATTGGTTTTCATATCTTGACAAACCTTAGGAAAATATATTTAGAAAAATTATAAGAACATTTCTTTTGCAGCTTAGTCTATTTTTCATTTTCTAAAATACATTGTATAATCAATAAAATCATACACTTTGCAAACAAAACGCACAAGCATTTCTACTTTTCTGTAGGCAGCTGTAGCCATGTTTTACATAATGTCATAACCATCTGTTGTAAACCTTTAAATTAAGGATTGTTAATCTGTACAGTTTGAGCTTTTATAACCTTTATTCTTTTTTGCAGCAGTCTATAGTCAGTACTGTCAATAAAATAAATTCAAACCACCTAACAGTCTGCAGTATTCTCAACCAGTAAAAAGCAGACTAAATTTAAACTACAATATATTTATATTTAATCCAAGTCACTATATCCTATGTGACATTGTACTTAACTCTGATGATTGTCTCATGTAGGCCTTTGTTTAATCCTCATAGTTACTGTATAAAGGCCTGATTTAAAGCAAATCAGTCTGATGGGAATATTTGCCCAAACTAGGACTGCAACTTCATAGCAGAGTAGGAACTTGTCCAGTTCCATACACATCTCCTCAAAACTTTTCCTCTTATGTGCAGCGCTCTGCAATTCTTGGCCAAGTTTTCATGGGAATAGAAAGGCACAGTTATAGAGCCGGGAGTCAGAATTAGGGAGTAATCAGTATACAAATCCTCAGAGACTATAAAGCCATTTCCCTCTTTCTCACTGATGAGACCCAGCAGCATGTTTTGCCCCGATTGCAAACTTTTCCCATAATGAGAGCACTTAGACGTCCCTGACCACACTTAGACACAAGAAAAAGAGGGAGGATTAAGAGTGGGTACGGAAGATGAAGGGATAGGTAGCTACTCTAAATAAAGATATGTTGCATATTTGCAGCAGAGGAGGTGGCAGAATATAAAGCATTGAGGCTTAAATAATGAAAAGCTTTCTGATCAAAGGGACAGGAAAAGCGATGTATTTAAGCAGGTCAGAATCTTTAAAAGCTGTTTTATTTATGCGCTTTTTAAAAGAAAGTCATAGTCAATATTTGGCAGCTGTGACATTAACGAGCAATGTATTATGAGGGAGGGGGATTCATAAATATGCATAAAGATATTAGTGGGGTGTTAACAGTAAGCACCTGTCTACTTAACCATGACAGGAACTCTGTGAGTGACTTTACAGAGACCCCCCCTCCCTCCCCCCACTCCTTGCAGAGCCACATGTGTCCTTCTTTACTTAATGTCGCCTTTCCCTGTCAGTGACAGTACTGCTGACAACCCAGACTTGGAAAAAAAAGAACATGTTTTCAGAGATGTCAACCAGCGATGGTGAAAGCTCAAGGTTAGAGTTGCTCGTTCACTTGTTGGCTGGCACATCCGCCAGCCTGCCCGCCTGCCTGTTCTTCCTTTGCAGTCTATGAATATTGGCTATCCACATTGTGAAATTAATAATGCATTTTTAGATGTGGGAAATAGCATAGCTGTCAAGCCAGCTTCTAAATCCAAACTGTCGAAAGTCAAAGGGTTATGCATCTTTTTTCTGTTTTGTCAATGAAAAGTGAGAAGCTGTCAGGGGTATTAACTTTGACAGGAGGTGCTTCTTTACAGTTGGCATGTGCATAATAATGTTAGAAGTTTTATTAGAGAAGGTTAATCACTATTCTTTGTCCCCTCTGATATGAAATGTAGCCCCCCCCACACACACACAAACAACAACAAAAAAACTGCTTATGTTCATGCAGAGTATTAATTATGAAAAGTTATGTTTTTAACATTGGCTGCAAAATCTGTTGTCTTCCTCAGTCTAATGTAGAAACATACAGTAGTACAAGATTAAAGGCTCCATGGAAGAAGCCCTGCTCTAAATTCTACACACTGCAACTTTAAAAACGTAATCTGTCACATAAAGATAAATAAGATTAGATGAAAGATTTTTAATTTAAAAAATTGAAATCTTATATTATAATATTTAGATTTAAAGATTTCTTTATGAAGTAAAATTTCTCAATTTCATCACATTCCAATAATGTTACTTTATGCTTTGCCAACTCTTGTCTGTTGATTATCAACATGCCTAAACCAATGCAAATCTAATCTGGACTATCAATTGCATTGTCATTAGTCTACTGTGTTAATTGTCATTATTACACAGGTCTATTTCATATAAAGAAGTATGTATAATTAGTTGACTGGATATGCATGCTGGCTACTGTGTCGTCAGTCAAGAATTTTTGTTTTTTAATATTCATACCACTGTAGCTCTGTCCTTCGGTTGATATGAGGTCGCTAAAGCAATGCAGAAATAGAGACAGACAAAGTGAAAGAGAGACAGGGACAAGGAGAGGGATGGAAAAAAGTGATGACCATCTGGGATGACTCAACATCTATGTCAGGAAAAGCTGAATGCACCACATGCATTTTTAACTGTCACACACTGTAGGATGCCAGGCTCAGACAGATGCAGGACAAAAGGTGCTGTTGTTTACCGCAGTGTTCCTTCTCTCCTGCCCTCCCTTCATCCTCCCATCCTCTGTTTGCCTCTACAGGAGACAGACCCCCCCTCTGCTTCAGTCAGGCAGCACTGAATGGCTGATCTGAATGTGACGGTAAAGGAAAAAGAGGGCAAGTGGGTTTGTAAAGGCTGAGGGCTGTGGTGGGTCAAAACCCAACAAGCTGTGCTGGGAGGCTATGCTCTCTCTTCCTCACTCTACCCCTCTTTCTGCCAGCACCAGGTGGTGTGTTGCCTGTTTCCACCTGCTCACCTGAAATGTTACTCTGCCTCTCCTGGACAATCACCATGTGCCATGTAGATAACTTACCAACAAAAGGCAAAGACATATGTGGAGGACAAGGAGGTTAGTAAACATACATTTTAACTGACGCCATTTCCTGTCACACCTGACTTCGGCTCCTTCTGTGGACTTAAAAATTATATTACTGATATAGCATATGATAGAAAATCAAATTAACCTTTGATCTAATTTTGATTTGTGATTTACTTTATTTCTTCTCATGACTACTTGGTTCATAAAAACACACATTCTTACTCTGAGTACTGTTTTGTTATTCTTTCCTTCTGTAGTGTTTTCTTTTCTTTCCTGTGTTTTGTGCTGTTAAAGACAGAGAGTTGGACCACGTGGGACCACTGAGAGCCAACCTTCTCAGACTTCTGGCTAACCTTCATGTTCGATCAATAACTCTCTATAGAGGCTCTGTCTTTGGAGTTTGTTTGTTTCTGTTCTCCTGCTTGCCGTGCTGCTTACATCCCTGCTAAGATGATGAAATTGATCAAGCTTGATGCTTTTAACCCCTGCATGAACTAGAGAATTTTAGAAAGAGCAGCAGCAAAGACAGTGTTGGTTTGAATAGAACAGAGAAAAATCTTATGGCTTTTCTTTAAAACAGAGTTGACTACTCACAGTCATTATGTCTGTTCAGTTTGGTAGCCTAGACTTCCAATTAACTTTTTTATGTCATTATGAGGACTCCCCCTCACTGCTGGCTATTTGATATTCAACAAAAACTACCTTTAGTCTGGAAGATGGATGGACTCTGGTTGGTCTGACAGAGGTCAATGGTTTCCCTTCCCATGTCAGCTGAGAAGTAAACACAAGGACACAGGCAGCTATTTCAGCTCAATGTCTGGACCCATGCGCTCTGCTGTGAAGCTCAAGATCCCTATCTCTTAAAAAAGAAAGAGCACCAGCCCTCCTCCCACTCTCCTTGCCTCTTCCCCTCTCCTCCATCTCTACCCCACACCACCCTGTCTTCTGTCCTCTTACCTTCATTACGCATTTTTTGTTTATGCTTGGGCGCAACTGTGGCTACTCCTGATGGTTTGAGGTCAGGCGTGACTGGCCACGGGTTACTCTAAATAAATACACACGGACTAGCCAGGAAGGAGCGGGTAGGCTGCTCTTGCCGCTGAATCACCCTTGATTAATCAGCCAGCAGATTCAGGGTGACTTTTTGTGTACACCCTCCACCACCACCATTCCTTTCCCCAATCTACACCCACTCTCACCACCCCAAAATCATGGAAGGTGATGGATTCAGGGTGGCACAACCCTAGCAGCCCAGCAGGGACAATGTCACACAGTCCTGCCTCTGCAACATACCTATCTAACAAACACTTACACACAGAAAGACATGCACAAATGCACAAATATGATTGCATACAACATCTTCCCAATCCCTCTGACCAACTACTCCAACTGGTCCCTGACTAGAGTGACAGAAAGTCTTATTTTTCAGACTGCAGTGGAAGCAGAACAAATGACCTGTTGTCACAGTATGGATTTTTTAATGCACTGCTAATATTTATTTTTTTCATGTATGTTTCTAGTGTATAAGCTGTCTGTGTGCTTTTGTTGTTGTGGTATGTGTGGTCCTGCTGCAAACAAATTGCCCGCTTGAGACAAAGAATAAACAGAACTGAACTGAACTGAACCAGATGAGTGAATAAAAACAGAATTATTACTGCGCAGAAAAGCAGATGAAAAGTGGTAGTATGTCAACAACTTGACTTTTAATATACTAGTCTTTGCCATTCAAATGTATTTTGCTACAGTTGAATTTTGGATGGATAGGTTGGTTCTGCTATAATACACAAGCACAAAGCTAGGCCGAGGCCTCTAATTGAGTTCTGATTTGAAACACCAGTATAAACAAAAGCTTTACACACAGCAGGGACAGTTGATTCCATCTCTTTCCACAGCTCTGTGTCCATCTCTTACTTTCTCTCCTTACACCTCACCTCTTTACCACCCCATCAAACTCACAGTACACACCAACCTGCACCAACATCTTCCCCAACCTCTACCTTGGCTGCCATCATTAGAGGTGGTGCTGTTCTCTCACCTGTCAGCTTCACTCGACCATGGATCAGTAGAGCTTCAACTGGACCGTGCAGACCCCTGTCACTTTCCTTGACCCTTCCCTCTCTTCCTGGCTCCACATCTCTAGCCCTCACCCCACCCTTCCACCGGCCCCAGGTTTCAGGCTTATGCAGCTGCTGTCCCAGTATTCAGCCCATTTCCCCCTGCTACTGCTGCAGTTCAACCTCCCAGCCTCAACTCTAGACCTAGCCCCCGGCCTTAGCCCCCCGGCCTCTGTGCCTCTGTTGCCCCCAGCATGGATGGACCTATCCTCGGGCAAGGTGTGCCCCCATGTGGCACGCCTGTCCAAAATACAGGTTATCAGCTCTGATCGCTGCAATAGACTTCTACCCGAACCTGCTGCCCTGAGGGGACGGAGAGAGAGGAACAGAGAGAAGAAAAGAGAGAGTGAGAGTGGATTGAGCAAAATAGGGAGTTGATGAGTGTGGGGAGGAGGAGGATAGAAAAAGAGAAAGAGAGAGGAGGTAGGGATAGGGATGGAGTTTTGCCTGGAGGCAGGGATGAGGCAATGAGTACGCCTCAAAAACAAGCAGGCAGTTGGAGACCACCACAGGCACTTCTACAGAGGGAGAACATGGGGGCTTTCAGGTGTGTGTCAAACACTAAGCAGCATGCACTCTGTTTTCTGGTTCCTCTCCACAGCGACATGCTTTAGCCAACCCATGGACATTCAAAACTCAAACAAGACTGTTGAGCCGCTGTTTTGATTCTTTAAGCCACTTTTTTCTTCTTTTTTCTATTTTCTTTTTTCTTTTCTTTTCCAAATCACTTTTCTTGTTGACCTTTTGTCCATTTCTTCCTGTTTTCTGTTTGTTTATCCAGTTGCTCTAAATTAACTTGAATGGATCTGTTTATGTGATGCGATATCATTCCCTGTCTTACAGATTTCATATCTGTTGCTGGACACTGAGTGTAAAACCAAACCATATGCCACCAATTGCTGCAAATTACCCTGGATCCAGATTATCAGCACTAAAAAACCTGTCCGAGTTTGAAGCGTCATTAATTCTCCAGCCGGTTTGTTTTGCAGTGAGATTGCCAAGCACTCAGTGAGGGTTGGTTTGTTATCGTGGTCACAGACATTGTAATCAGGCCCCAATAATCACACTTCCAGAAGCGGAATGTGCCTGGGGCCCAAGCCAACAGGCTCTAATGTGGGGCGCCGCGGGCCGCTAGCCTGCAGACACACAGGGCTGGCAGATGGAGACTGCCATTAAATACGGACAATCAGAGAACACAATCACTGAGCAATACACTGTACACAGAGAGAAAGACAGTAGGAGATGTAAAGGCTTTGTGTAGATTTAGTGTCATTATAACAATCTGTTTGATCCTTGATTGTGGTTAATGGCGTATATAAGATCCCACACCTATAAAGCTGCCCTATAATTACTTGTATATATGGATATAACATGTCCTTTCCCTGTTTGATGTATTGTAGGGCTGAGTGTCAGACTGTTCAGCAGATAAAAATGACATTATACATATATAAAATGACTGGGGGGGAAAAGCTGTGAATGAGATGAGATCAAAATTTGGAGATTTTCTTTACTTGAAGAAAATACCCCCTTTTGGGCTATGGTTAATCTAATCTGGAACTAATAACAACAGCTAAAATTAATTTTGCTGAAAAATATTACACACATTTTTTTAACATCATGCCATTGTAATACTGACTATATGTCACACAAACATCTGTCTCACTGAAAGATCAAGCAAGGGATCATCTGCATAACAATGGGAGGCAGATGGGTTGGCCAGTTGACAACATTTAGTTACAAGTAGAATCTATAATAATCTGAGACTTGTTTGATGGAACAGCATATCCAGCATTCTCTTTCTTTGTCTCTTTACATCTTATACTCAGTCCTTCTCTCTATCACACAGTCTCACATCCTCTCTCTGTGTTACAAAAATTGAGACTTGGGGAATTTTGAAATATGTCTGTAAGTGTTTGCTGTTTCCTTTCTGAGTGGGGAGACATAAAGAGGTGTTTCTATAGAAATCTAAGATGCTTTGTACTGAGCCATCTCTGCCAACACATCATGTCTCATTGTCACTTACTCATTACATAAAACTATGTTAAAGCAGAAACACAACAGTGAACAAACAAATATGATATTTCAGTCTCAACACAAAACCAGAAAGAGACAGACTGTCCTCACATTTCTCAGAAGAGGATGTAATGAAGCCACCAGTTAAACGACATGACATTGTATGTGCCATAGTCCTCTGCTGGATCAGATCATCAACATTTTCTAATCAGATGTTCAATTTCAAAAGTAACACCTCCGTACACTGTAAATCTTTGGTGAGGTCCAGGTTTTTGTGTTTCCCTTTCTCTAATTGTCCCGTGTCTCTGGATCATAAATCTCTCAGGGAAGAGCCATTAGCAAGAATGGCTGGCAGGGACTCTGCCATAGGGACATTGCTGATCTATTCACAGTGAGAGGATGTCCAGATACAAGAATCAAAATACCACCACATGGTTGATATTCACTAGGGTCCGATGACAGCATGTCTAGCTTGGCAGCTCTGCTTTTTATGTCAGCAACCAACTAACCAATATTTGGGATTTCTGTGATTAGAATGGTTTCCTTTCCAGTTCCAGGAATTTAATTGTCACATAATGTGCTCCCTGAATATGCTAACTTCTGCAAATAGTCAACAATTACAGAGTGATCTGTTTCCTGAGCTGATTTGCTTGATTCAATATGTCTCAACACAGTAGGTAAAACTGACTGACTCAGTATATTGTAGACAAAAACAATGGCATCAAACAAAGCCTGACTAAATCACTGATGCGGAACACAGCAACCCAAGTCTCTAACTATTAGCAGGTCTTTATTTTTTATTTTTTTTACCATGTAAGCAGTGCTGTGAGTTGTGTGTTTCATGTGTTTAGGGCTTAACCCAGGGTGACGGCCAGCTCTGGGAAAACAACATGGAAAAGACTTCTCACAATCACATATCCTGTCTTAAGTGTTTTGGGGGATTTTGTGTAAATAGGACTCAGTCATTGCAGCAGTAAAATGATTTCCTGTTACAAGCACAGCGGTTTGCTGATGAACATCAAGTGGGACACGGCGCAGGAATTGACATCATGTAACACAGACATGGAAGCAATATGGAGGAAATTGCAGGGCATTTTTTGCACACGCCACATGCAATAAATATGCAATATTCCCATGCGGTGGTGATTTTTTTTTTTCTGCTGTGCCTTTTAGCATGTGTCATTTTGCAGAGAGGAAAATGCCTCTTCCTAAGACGTCTTTTTCCAAATTTTCCCATGACTTTAAATAGATATAAGTAATTCCAAACCATCTCTGAAGTGGACAGTAATATTATATTTAATATGGTAATCATTGCAGAAAAAACATCTTTGAGCCTTGGAACAAGTGTGGGAAATTTATAACTAATCTATATAAGCATACCTTATTATTTCTATAAATCATGTAAGAGCCCAGGAACAGAGGTATAAATGACCTTAGCCATTTCATTAAATCTAATTAAATTGAATTGACATTAAAAGTAATAATTTCTGGCTCTTTTTTCATAAGTACAAATTAGATACGAGCCATGCTGGTTATCCTCAGTGTTAAACACATTCTGCGTACAGTATTACAGAGTTAATGGGACAGATAATTGACAGTGAACCATAGGAGGTTAATAATAGATGCGTAATTGACTCCTATCAATTTGTCACACTGAACATCACCGTCTAAGGATTTCATACAGAGAGCAGGCATTCCCAGCAATGACCGTATTTCCTCTTTGTGATCGCCACTTTTGGGATACACACATGTGTGGACCAGTACAGAACAAGGCCATAAAAGACAAAACAAAAACAACAAAACAAGACAAACAAAATAAAGATATACATAAATACTAATAAGAAACAACAAACAGCTGATAATATCCTATCACATGGCTGTGGCT
>JANJYP010175406.1:0-17124 GCA_024605115.1 Rastrelliger brachysoma
CTCCCTCCCTCCCTCCCTCCCTCCCTCCCTCCCTCCCTTATTTCTCTTTCCCTGAAAAACCCTGAGTCACCTCAGACGGTGGGTGGGGGTGGTGTCTCAGACAGCGTGACAGTGTGCTTAGCCCCGTTAAGCCAGCCTCAGCTCCGCTTCTGGTCGGCACTGATCAGGGAGCCCTGGGAGAGAGAGACAGAGACACAGAGAGAGAGAGAGAGAGAGAGGAGATAAGGAAAGTGCTGAGTTCACTGCCACCACCACCCGCTCCCCTTCCCTTCCCCCCTCCCTCCCTCCTTCCCTCCTCACTCCCTCTCTCTGCTTCCAGCATCCCCTCCTCAGGAAGGGGTTTCCCCCCTGGAAAGAGGAGGGGAAGGTGAATCGACTGCTTTGCTGACTGCGCTGCTATAACCTCTGAATACCTCCAGCTCTCTGCTCACACACTTCCAAACTCTTCCACCAACTCTTGCTCGCTTCCCTCCTCCTCAAACCTGTATATACCTGTTTTACATGTCACCAATATTCCAGTACATCTAGGTTTCTGTGACATTAAAATACATGGGAATAAAACTGCATTATAAGTATTCCTAATTGCAATTCAGTTCTATCAGATAGGTATTGATATTTTGCTTTTTTTTGCTTTTTATTATTTATTTATTTCGTCTAAAAATGGCAATATGGTTCAAATCAATATCATAGTGTTTCTGATTATATGCAGCACCAGTCTTAAGGCTATCAGATTACTGAACAGTAGCCCCATTTCTGGCATTAGCACACATAAATCAGCATTTTTAAACCCCAGGTGTTTTTATTTGGCATTCTTCTAATCATTGTATTGTTTTGAAATGTCTGTTTTTACTGTGCATCCCTGAGAAACTTTTTTTTTCACGATGCCTTGCAGAAATGTAAAGATCTAGACAAACTTCTTTATTGAATTGAATGAGAAAGTGTATCCAAACTACTGACTAGTAGTTCTATGTGTATTGAAATAATGTGTTAAAATTACATATACAGTCACCAGCCACTTCATTATGTACACCTGTGTAATCTAATTCAAAACAATACAACAGCTCTGCTTTAAATCCCATTGTCAAAAAGGTGATAGTTTACTTTATGTATATTATTGAGGTTGTACTAAGTGGTGGCGGTGGTGTACTGAGATGAATTATACTGACTGGTGTTTGTTATTTTTGCCCCTCATGTATGTTAATGCTGTGAACAAAATATTAGGAATTCAATATAATGTACCCTAACACATCAACTTTAACCTCAGTAATAAATATAAAGTAGAATTATCACCTTCTTGACAATGTTAACAAAAACTGAAAATGTACAATGTAGAATTTAAAGCAGAACTGTCGCATTGGATCGCATTAGACTCCACATCAATTTGGTGCTCAATGCAATGAAAAATGTACATTCTTATGCATATCAGAAAAAAACTGCTTTGATGTTATATGTCTGCGATCTAGTAAAATACCATCATTCAGACGTAACTCATGAAGTTATTTTTTAAATGCATAATCAGAGTAGTTAAAAGTAACATTTAATGACCAGTCAGAATTGTAAAATATGTTCTAATAAAGCATATACGAGGTGTGCACAAGCCTGTTCTTGCAGTCAACGTCAATATTATTTATACAGCCTAAAAATCCAAAAATTTGCCTCGGAGGGATCGAACAATCTGTGCAGCATATGACGGTGTGTATGCATAGATCCTCAGTTCAGATAAAGACAAACAGGGAGGGGAAAGAAAGCTTGCAGAGAAGGGGATACTTCTCCTTCCAGGACAAACAAGACATGCGGTACATTTTGTGTGGGCAAAAAAAAAGCAATAGTGTAACTTCAATATGGAACATGGAAGTATTTTTAAGGCAGCACCCACCGCCATTACAACCACCTTCACCATCACCACCCACCCACAGTTTATAATCCTGTGGGTGCCAGTGGGATTTGATTGATAATGGCTGTGAAAGATTTCCATACTATTAATGTTAATTCAGCTGCAAAGTTTGAAAGGAAAAAAGAAAAGGAATCTAGCGATGATAATTAATTAATAACACGTACCATTATAAGGTGAACGCCTCATCTAAACGCTGAGTAATACACGTCACGTGTTTATGTCTAGGTGTGTCTGTCTTATGTCAGTAGAGCCCCCCCGTTAAGCAAACTTGTTCTCCGCATACAATCGGTTGTTTTAAACATCGGAACTCCCATTGCACATTAAAGCGTTAAACAAAAAAAAACAAAAAACAAACATACAGCTCCTGCATAGATCCGCAGCTACATATTTCATGCAGTAGATATCCAGGTCATTAAGCAACATTTTGACACCTCTGTTATTTACTACCCCGAGCGCTTTCCCACCTCGTTTAATCAGACTTTACTAAAAACGCGCTGACTCAGAGAGAAACCTTCTTCTTTTTTTTCTCCTCCTTCGTCTCCCTCTCCTTCTCTGTTTATGTTTATCTCCTCGGCTCCTTTCTGCTCTCCTCTCTCTCCCTCTCTTTGCTTACTTACTCATATTTTCCAAAAAACGTCTATTTCACATGTGTCTGAGGCTGTGTGAGGGGGTGAGCCACAGTGCAAAAAAAAAAAAAAAAAAATCACAAAAGAGCAAATAAAGTGGAGGCAGTGTGTTCACTTCAACTTGAAAGGACACAGTTATCAAAGGCGTGGAAGGTCTCGGCTGTGTGAGACTGCAGCGGTCAGGTGATGAACACGTAAACTTTACGATTCCAACGCCTTTTTTTTCTTGTTGTTGTTGTTTTTTTTTTGTTTGTTAACCAAAGCAAGCATCCTCCTCCCCCTCAATCTCTCCCGTCAGAGAGAGAGGGTGATATTTAAAACATCCAAAGTGGAGTNCCAAAGCAAGCATCCTCCTCCCCCTCAATCTCTCCTGTCAGAGAGAGAGGGTGATATTTAAAACATCCAAAGTGGAGTGCACCGTTTTGCTTTAGATGTGGTTCGCCTTCGATTTTTTTTTTTTTTTTGTTATTTTCCCTCCATCCTCTGCTGGGAAGGGATCACTTGAGCAAAGAGGAGGAGGAGGATTGAAGGGGAATAAGATGTGGCTCAATACAAGTTATCTTTAATGGAGAAAAAGGGGGAGGGAGAGAGAGAGAGAGAGAGAGAGAGAGAGAGAGAGAGAGAGAGANCACGAATGTAAAGTGTTGACAGCTGTGTTTGGTGCGGTCAGACTCTGGGGTCAGGTGCCGACGAACACGCACACACACACACACATACACGAACACACTCACACACTCATACACAAACAAACCTTCACACGGCACACATATATCAGCTGTCCCTGGCTAAATGGAAGCTGGATGTAATATTGTTCTCGTCACGACGGCCATCTGATGTCAATTTCACACAGCGGCGGGACCCTCCGCAAGCTGCTCCGTACACTACGCCCGCTGCATTGGTACCAAAAAAAAACAAAAAAAACACACACACACAAACAAAAGGTGTACTAAAGCTACAAATTTGTGTGTACTCTCTGTCTCTGTTCTCCCTCTCTGTCTCAGTCTCTGTCTACCCCATCCCTCCCTCCTCACACAGACACACAGACACACACACACACACACACACACACACACACACACACACACACACACACTGGGATAAGTCAGGAGGAAATTGATGCCCATGTTTTGTGGGACCACCTGTTCATCCTGGATACAAGTCTAAGAACCCAGTAAGGGTTAACCCTCTTTGTGGGAGGGAGCCAGGATTGTGTATGTGTATGTGTGTACGTGTGTGTGTTTTTCGTGCGTGTGTGTGCATGACTTCATACATGCATGTGTGTGCATGTGTGCGTTGGCACCGCCCCGTCTGAAACGTGCCCCATGAGTGGCAGACTGGCTCAGGCTGTCCGGCTGGGAGGGAACGGAGCCCACTGCTGGACCACCTCCCCGGCAACACACACACACACACACACACACACATACACACACCTAATCCTATGCACAATCCATGGGGAGCATCTTTCCTCTCCATCACCCATTCCAAACTACCTGCTCGGGAAAAAATAAAAATAAAAAAATGGAAGAAAGAAAGAACGTGCAAATGGATTTATGTGTTCAGAGGTTTGGACAGTTGATTATCTTCAAAAGTGGTAATTATGGACATAATTTACAGCTGATTTTATGAATAAATGATGTTCTGTTAGTGAAATAAACTCTTAAACAATGTATAAGGCAGAAAAGGATGAAAAATAGTAAGAAAAATTAACCTTAACATACAGTTCATATACTAAACCCTCAGAGTGTGCTCCGGGTCAATTTCGACCTGATTTAAGAATCCCCTCATAATAAGTGTCTACACCAAATGTTGAACCACAGATGTGTTTAGAAAGCATCAATAGTGGATCTGACTGATCAATACATGTGTGATTAAATCATGATGAATATTTCAGAGAGCAGAGAGAGTGTAGTTTTTTAGATTTTTTTCATTTTTGGAGAAAAAACAGCTACTATTGCACAATACCATGCCCTATTTTAAAAAAGACAAGTAAATAGGACAAAGCAATGCATGTATTTTACTGAATGTTAGAATGACAAGAACTTTCTAGAAGTGTGGAGTTTATTGTTGAACTATTAGAGCCATCAGTCTTAACTGCTACATCAGGAAAAGAAATCTTCATAACTACTACTTTGTCTTATTAAAACTAGTAAGTATTCATTTAAGTAAAAGACATGCCAGTAGTTAAGGGTCAAATTCAACCTCAAACAGAATTTGTAGCACTTATTCAAAACTATAACATTTTCAGTTTAGTTCATTTTGGGCCACCTTAGGAAATAAAAGGCGTATTAAGTGTTTTTATAGCTGCCAAATGTCAAAAAGGGTCAAATTTGACCCAAACGCTGTGTATTTGTTAAATCAGTATATGGATACACATACTTTTTCATGAACAAACTGAATCTGTCCTTTGCACAATCTAACACACACACACACACATACACACACACACACACACACACACGCAGCCAATTCAACAACGTGGCCACAATACACTAACACTGCAAGCACCCACTCAAACTGACCACACACATTCACCACCCTGAATCATGGCACCTCTCGTCATTCTCACAAGCATCTGAAAATACTCCACCCCATCACCGCCGCCACCGTTGCCGCCACCACCACCACCCCTAACAAATAAAATGAAGATGGAGAAGAAAAAAAAAAGAAAGAAAGTAAGAAAAAAAAAAACAAAAAAAACAGCAATCTTGTCTTTCAAACGAAAACAGGAGGGGGGTGAAAAAAATATTTTAAGGGGCAATGAATTTCGTGGAGCTGAATAGGATGTTGGTACATGTTTTACTAAAGGAAATATAATGGCAGACTATTATTAGATCACATTAATCACGAGTGTGCCAAAGGCAGTGACAGCCGCGCTGAAAAGGATTGAAAACGCTGGTAATGGATATAAATTACCCATTGTGTGATAAAAGGATTTTTTCTTCACTAAGAAGGTAAAAAGGAATAAAACACTGAGAGAGCCACTAAACGTTTTGCGTGTACATATTTGCATGTGTATATGTGAAATGTATGTGTGAGTGTCCTTCCGCCTCTGTGTGTGTGAATATGTGTGTGTGTTATATGTAATAATACAGGGTTATCAGTGCAGGATTAAAATTTTAAGGGAATCAGATAGTGACAGTGAGGCCTCGCATTAAAAGGCGCCAGCGACTGAAAAAGAAGGAAGGATTAAAAACAGATTAAATTGGTTTGGTAGTGAAGGAGATGAAAGGAAGAGAGGAAGGGGGGAAGGAGAGTGTGTTTTGACAGAGGTCTGTCGAGCTTTTGGCACGGTGATAATGAGTCACATCTCCCGTGCACTGTTATTTATCGCCGACTTGGCTCGCAAACAAAAGATCAATAATTTTGAGCAAATCTAATGTTGTCCTCGCCGCTAATGCGCTCGTCCATCACATCTGCCATCTCCACCAAGGAGATGGACTGATTCCCTGTTTATTTGGAGATCAAATGCAATTATATCACATGGTTCTAATAACAGAGGAAGCCCCCCTTCAACCTCCCCCTACCCCCACTAACGTGGCGCCTTGGATCATGCCCATGCATATGTATATATAGATATACAGACATGCACCAAGGTGTCACGTATGTGTAAATGATAATATATGTGTCGAATGGCCGACGGGTTGCCGCGCCATTTTTTCTGTATCAATCTTCATTTCTTCCTCAGACCCTGTGTTTTGAAATATGAAGTGTGTCAACGGCCCGTCCCCCCGCAACACAGGAGGCGCGCAAACATCCGTCAAAGCAACGCACCCCGATGTTCGCCAGTTAGCCCCGGAGCAGCCAGAGATGAGAAGACAGCCCGATCCTTCACTGACAACTAGCCCTGGGTGAGACACTTTCCAGCCACCTGAACTCAATCAGGCCCCGGTGGAGGCAGCATTTGGGTATTTCATTTCATCTCCATTCCCCCTTATTCACTCGAGGTATGTTTGATTTATCTCCCGGTGCGGATACGCGGGAAAGCGCAAATCGTATTTGGAAATCTAGTGTCGCCTTTTTTGATGCTTTT
The DNA here is from genome assembly GCA_024605115.1 of Rastrelliger brachysoma. Classification (NCBI taxonomy): domain Eukaryota; kingdom Metazoa; phylum Chordata; class Actinopteri; order Scombriformes; family Scombridae; genus Rastrelliger; species Rastrelliger brachysoma. Next base: position 6,551 of record JANJYP010175406.1, read on the forward strand.
CCACCTGGTTGCTCAGAACAGGCAGTGCACCCATGAGCTACCTTCTGGGGTGTCTAATATCTACCAAACGTTGGCCATAGTCAAGATCTTCTGAGGCTCCTGCAACTGTCCTTGGCACGTCAAAACCCAGCGCGCCCCGAGCCAATCTCCAGAGCGATGGCAGTAAAGCCGGTGGTGGCAGGTGTAAGGCGCTAAGCTCCTTCCACTTCTCCCTGGGTGAGGTGTGAGGAGCAAAACAATGACAGACAAAGGTCACCTGGCCCACAACGTCCCACCCGCTGAGGTGTTGACCTGCTGAAACGCATCCCTGAGGCAGGAGGAAGGAGAGAAGGGAAAAAAGAAAGAGTCTCCAGGCAAGGGGAGACTTCAAGAAAAATTTAAGTAGCGGTTGACAAAGTCAGCAGTATTAACAGAAATAGGTAGAAAACTTGTATAGATGGTGGTGTTAGAGGTAGTCAGAAAGTCATATTTGCTGTGGAATTTGAGATTTCAAATTGTATATATACAGTCTAACCAAGAAAATATTCAGTTTACAGTTATATAACTTAGAGAAAATCAGAAAATCATAATTTTTAATGTAGCAACTGTGGCTGCCATCCCAAATTAAGTGTCCTACCTATACACAGGTATTCAGACTGTTGTATCTAAATCAGTTTTTTTGGAATGCAAGAAAGAGACATATTCTGGGTATAGTGGATCAGGTCTTTGGCAGGTAAAAAAAAAAAAAAAAAAAAAAGCCTTGACATAAGGCAGGAAGCAGGGAGGCACACCCTGACCCAGCGCACCTCCTGACTGCACCTCATTCTCTCTCTCACCCAGTCTCTCACCGTGTCTTTCTCCCCCGCTGTTAACATACTCAGACACCTTACGAGCATGGCAGACTTCCTAGATGTTCAGAGCTGTGTCAGGGCACAGTTAAAGGTCAACATGCCTGGGAAGCCGCGCAAAGGAATTAGCGACAATGTGCTGGCTTTTTTTTTTTTTTTTTTTACGCTATGGATTATAAAAAGATGTTTTTGAATGTAATCAGCGAGGTAAACTAAACGCTCTTCACAAAAGAAGACAATGTCACCGGAAATTGTGTCAAGTGTTTGTTTGTTTTTTTTTCCACAAGGAGCAGGTCACGAGGAAATCAGAGAGTGGAGGAGGGGGTCTGTTATAAATAGACCACAAATACATGCAGGGATCGTCACCTAAACAGTTTTTTTCCTCCTTTCCTTCCCCTGTTTAATTGACATCCGTATATCAGTGGTAAAAAATGCAAATACACAAGAGTGTGTTAATGACACAGCCGCGCACATTCATCAGTTCTCTCTGGAACAGGAATAAGCACGAACAGGACTGGCAAACACACACATGATGACAGGTCAGCGTCTCTGATTCACCCGAAAGTTGTGTGAAAAGATGACACCGAAAACGCAAATGTGACACACGTTGGTTTGGATCTGTTTGTCAGAATACATTTACACCTCTAGAGGGAAATGCATCAGAGCAAGTATGAGTTAGATGGGTCTCGGGTTGGATATGTCAAAGATTCACTACTGGTAAAAATGAGTCCAAGAGTATCAGTGTGATGACCACCTTCTGAATCGTTATCGTCACCACTTTTTTTTTTTCTTTGCAAATCAGGTAACATGAACAGTCAGGGGCTGGTGATGAAGCAATGTTAGGCTGCGTTCACACGTATGCCAAGTATGCCAGTGTTTACAGTTCATGCTATATCAGTTCTTCATATTCATATGTCTAGCTCAACCTATTACTTGCCTAGGTCTATTCAATTAAATATCTGCTGTTTTGGTAATAAATCAAATATTAAACTGACTTAATATGTGGTTTATATTCCATAACTCTTTATTTCTGTCTATTCAGCTTATGTAATATTCAGCATTTCATTTTATATTGTTGTAAAACATAAAGGAGAGTATCAGGCTTATCATTTTAATTCTGACTGGAGGCAACAATGTGTCTATTATTTATATCAACCAATAAAAAAATCTCTGTATCTTAAAATAAGGTGTGCAGTAATTTGCTTTTTGAATGACGCCAAATTGGTCGTTTTTTTTCAGAAACGAACCAAAACTAATGTTATGGTAGTATAAAAATGAGTGGCCTTGTAGCTAACAGAGTTAACCTACCAGCACAAAAAAAAAACAAATGTCCAAAGCAAGGTTTCACAAAAAGATAAGAAAACAAAACAAAACAAAAAAAACAACAAAAAGATCGGAGGAGCAGGTGCCTGATGCCACTTCTAATGTTACTGAATCCATTAACGTTACGAAGGGGGGGCACCGAATAAGTGCCGTCAAACCCAATAACAGACAGGCCTTCACAGCTATTGGCATCGACTGACACTGGAAGAAGTCCAGTGTTATGCACTGCTGCTAAAGTGTCAGGAAATATCTGCACCTTTTTTTTGACACCGTGTATCAGCTGCATGGCTTTATGTCTGGAGCTCGATATCACACGCAGTTCATGAAATTACAAAAAGGAAACGAATCTGGATCAGAGGCTGAAAGGAGCTTAAAGATGGAAGCAGAGCCATTGTTACAGTGAACTTTTTTGCTTTTTGCTTGTGACGTTCAGCAAACTATTTAACACCAGTGACTTTGCAACAAAAGGACAACAGAGTTCTATGTTAGGTGTCTCAAAAAGCGTTGATTAGATAGAAATGTTATAAAAATTCCAGCTTTTCTAAGTTCAGAATGAATACAGATTTTGTCAAAGTGCTGAAATCAACTTACGAGAATGATATCACTGATTGGCATGTCACCTTCTCAAAAAATGCTGGAGAGACTGTGATGACCACTTCTTTGAGGGAAACCCAATGTTTAAAGAGCAACACAGATCTTAGGCAAATGTGGAAAGCTATACTGATGAACTGAACTGCAGGTTTCAGGAGATCATATAGAACTGGCATCCTTAATGCCTGTATCTGCAAAATGTGGTCAAACTGAGTGAGCAGTATGACATATCTATCCATTACAAAAAGTGAAGTTTTCATATAGCAGTTTAAAAAACAGCCATCCAATCCAATGTGCTTAACAAATGTCCTTCAAAGATTTTCCCCACTGTTAGCACAGTTATTAGAACCCTGTTGATGACATCATGTACAGCAAAGAGACTTTTCCAAATGAAAATCTGATAAAATCAAGACAGAGAGCTTTAATTTCAACAACTTCACCCTTTTGTCTTTTAAACCAGAATTATTTGACTTGTTGGACTATGATGATGAAATCATAACTGTCTTCAACAGTAAGTCCTGATGTCCACACCTTGTCCCGTAGGCCTAATGATGGATTAATAAGACCCCAGGAAGATATCAATTGTTGCCTTTTCTGTATTTCTGCCATACCAACATTGTTATGACATGGAATAATTAGCAAAGTTAGTTGTGAATGCTGTTGAAGTTGTGTCTAAGGCTGTGAATTGCAGACTTATAATATGCCTTGGCTTGACTTTGATGCTGTACTTCTTCACATTCAGAATATAGTGTCTTGTTAAAGTCACCCAACAGAGTGGATGGGTTTGATTTTTAGGGCTATTGAGGGATGTCAGTATTATGACGCAGCAGGCCAGCCCATAGACCAACACGTTTGTGCTTGTAATGTATTGTAAATGCTATTGAGCTCTTTATGGAATGAATTGTGTGGCCCATCCACTTTTATTCAGGCTCAGCTGCAATTTCATTTCTGGCTACGCCACTGTGTCTAAAGTGAATGAAATTTCATTTCAAAGCATTAAATATTTTACAGGAACATCTCTTTTGTCCTTTTGAGATGTTGTCCCTGTTACTATGGATAATCTAAACTGTTCACAGCAAGGTCTATGCATCATCCACAGTAAATGGATATTGTATTCTAGGACACGCATTATCGTGGATTGTTTCATCTTGTAGTTTTAATGGTTCAAGCACCACCAACAAAATTCCTTTCATTACATCTTAAAACATTGCTGTGCGGAGGAAAGAACATATAAATAATTCAATTTAGGATGCAATGTGGCTGAACGTACACTTAGATAATATAATTCGACAGGTGCTTGTGGCAAATTCAGCACCTGAGTGGATGAATGCACCACTTACTGAACTGTCATTAGGTTTTGCTTCAGTTCAAGTAAAAATAAAAGTAAAAACACAGCAACTGTCACATTTCACCTGTAATAACCATCAAAGTTTCTCTATTTAAGGTGAAAATGTGCCATACAGTTTCTGAATTATTCTTGAACCTTGTTTTAAAACATTGTTCGTAAGTGTAGCGAAAATGATTCATAGTGTCATCACACCGGGGAACGATAAGAATGTAGTGTAATTCAAGGTCTCACACGTGGGCACCACAATAACGTAGGGAAGTCTGGCTTCACAAGGGGAAACCAAAATAATGTAGCTTCACGGGGAAGAACCATTAGCAGAATAACTCTAATTCTTAAGCACACGTTGAACAGGGCACTACCCAAAATTTTAATCGAGAATAATTAATTAATCATTTAATTAATTATTAAAATTGTATAAATCACAATATCCCCCTCAATTACTGAGTTGAAGTGAGTTATGGAAATTTGGAGGATTTACATCATTTTGATGTATCAAAAGATGGTAATAAATAAAATTTCAATTAATAATCAATTATTTGTTTGCTCAGTCTCAGATGAAAAGTCAGAAGGTCTAGGTATGACAATTAATTTACTTCAGATAACACACATGTATGTAGTTCTTATTACAAATAAATGAAATTTAACTAAGCAATAATGCAGAGAAAAGGAAATAAACAATATAACAGCTGAATAATATTTGAGATGACTATATGAATATGATATGAATGAAATTTTGAGGTGTTTAATTTGGAAAAGTGTTTTGGAAGAAAGAAGAAAAATGTGACGTTATTGCTGTAGTTGACCTACCATTTGTTAAGGTAGCCTATCAAATCTAAGAAATTTGTAGTCTAATTGGCTAATCAGCCAGCCTGGCTGTGAGAATTGTGAGTCCTATGTATCGGGAGATTGGGTTTGACTGTTCCTTGTTGATGGCACAGAGCTAAGGTGGTGATACCCAGGTTCAAGCCACCCGTGTGGATTGAAACCTGCAAACAGCTAGCCAGCTTGGCTGCCGTCCTCCGCTTCTAGTTCAGCACATCTCGTCACAGGCCTTGGCTGTGGCTCACAAAGTTCTGGCTTGCTATTTTGCTGACTGCAAGTGTAAAGTCCGTTTGGCAAAAAACTTATTAAAAGTCCAATAAAGTGTTTAATAATCTTAATGCAGCTTCTTGATGTTGCTTGTAAAATACACACAAAAATGGTCTAAATCTTGAAGTACGCCTATTACAATACACACAAATGATTTAATTGGTGACTTATCATTTCATCCCATATTCATCATATAATATGAAAATAAGGAATATAGACAATACAATAATAACAATTCAATGGGTGTGCGCAAATGACAGATGTTTCTTCATGAGAGGAAAGTTTGATAGTCATACAGTAAAAACATCTAAATGCTATATTTTCTTCATATTATTACTTAATCTATCAAATGACTTAAATCAAGATAACTTAAATATTATAAAATGACCTTAAGAATTAAACAAGATGTTATCAACCTAGCAGTGTGCGTTTGATATTGCGACTCTTGGTGAATATATGGAAAAAAACGAGTTTATTGAGCACTAATCACAGTTTAATTAATTAATGCACACCATTTTAAGTTTCATTTTCCTAATGCAAGGAATGTTGTTTTGTTGAAGGAACTTGCATCACACAGAATGGGGTTCCTGAACAATTTCAGGTGCCATTCTCGACTGGACACTAACGAAGAGGAGTTTTCTTGGATTGGATGTTTTCCGTTTTTAAAAGCTCCCATCTCTGATTCCGATCTCACTTTGGGAGACTCCAGAATGCAGAATTACGGGGAGGTCAGAGGGTAAGAGGATAGGGAAGTGACCAGATGTGCTGGAATAAGTGTCCTTGTTTTTGTTAAGAGAATGATGTTAAACATATCGCTTGATAAACTGGAGAAATAAAAAGAAATGTTTTGATGAAGGACAGACCCAATATCGCTACATAGGGTTCAGGAGATAAGAAGCGGTGAGACGGCAGTCAATTCAAATTGAATTGATCGTTGGTATCATCATCATCTGAATGACTTGCCACAGTTTGTCGGTTGGTACAGCTTCCAGCTGCCAAGCTCAGCTGATTCTCATTGGATGTTTTTTCCAGGCTGATATTTGGGCACAGGAACTCAAATCATGAGATGTCCCACCATCAAAGTATAAAACTAATGATCGGAACATGGTATCATTCCCAAATTGATGGACAGTACAGGTCTTTCATAAACTAACACGAGACAAAAACTAAATCAAGGTTAAGAATGTTGACTGATATTGTTAAAGGACCAGTGTAAGATTTAGTGGCATCTAGCAGTGAGGCTGCAGTTCAGAAACCAAATGAATACCTATGACCTCCTCCCTTCCAAGCATGTAGGAGAACCAACAGCGGCACGACTACGACTACTGTGGTGGTGGGACATGGCAGCCTCCATGAAAGAGGACCAACTCTTTACATAGATAAAAAGGGTTCATTCCAAGGTAACAAAAAACAACAATTCTAAGTTTCAAGTGATTGACACTAAATAAAACATAATTGGAAATATTGTATTACAGTCCATCCCTCTAAATATGACAGTCCTTTAAGGGTTTCTTTATTCTGTCACATTATAACCACAAAAATATAAAAAAATACATTTGAAGTCATGGTAAACTGACTAATACAGTTGCTCCAAATTTCCCTTTTGCTATATATGTGTGTATTGCAACTATAGCGTATGGTCATTTTTAAGGGATTTTTTAAAAAAATATATCATGTTACAGTACAGTAGATGAAATATGGTTAAAGAAGGGTCTGGGAATTAAAAATGCTTGGTTAAAGATTGTGGTTATGGTTAATAAAACACATATGTTAAGTGCTGGTTTGTGATGAGACTCAAACAGTATAAAAGTTAAATATGCTACACACCCATCCACCACTCTGACTTTGCACATTACTACATACAATATGGGATGCCTATGTCATTGTTAATCATTGTCAGATATGGACATAATTGTTGGAAATACCGGGCTGGTTTTTCACTTGGTTCAAACCAAAGAAAGTCATACAAATGTAGATGTGGAAGCATTTTTTTTTACTGTGTGAGATGTCCAAAAATGATGTCTCACACAGTTCAAATGCATCAATACTTGTAATTCATTCTTTAACCTTCTACTGGATTGTTCTACATTGGTGTAGAACTCCAGAAAAAAATAAAAAAAATCAAGATATTCCCTGCTTCCTCTTCTCTGTGTGTGGAGAAAAAATAGAAAATGCAAGAAATCTCCTTTTTCATTTTGATGTTTTTGGCCTGTCTCTCTTGGTAGCAGTGTTTAGTGGTGAGGAAATCCTCTGACACGTATAATCTACTTCAGACTGACATCAGCCAGCATTGCTATCGGTTGTATCCCTATCTCACTGAGCAGACTGAGTACATGAAGCAGTCTGGGAGCTTGGGCTAGACTGACACCGCAACAGCAGCCTTTGGTTCCCCGGCACCTAACGCTCTGCTCGTAGCCCGAATATCGCCTGTGGGATTTCACCGCACTAAAGAGTCATGTCAAAGATCTCGACAACGCGTAACGTCTCCCTCAGCCACTGCTGTCATGTTCCCTCTGCTTCTCACTTCCATTTCTTTTTCTTTTTTTTTTCCTCCCTCTCTCTCCTTTCCAAGCCTCACTTGACTCTGGTTTGAGAAGGAGACTTTCTCCCTGAGCGTTTTAACTTGTCATTTTTTAAACACACATATCAAAGCTGGGAGTAAAGGGTGGAAGGGTGGGGGTGGGAGGGAGACAGATGTTTCTCTTATGCCTTTCTACTCTAGTACAATGAAGCTTTGGAAAGGAGAGGAGTGAAAAGACGTTTTGCAGAGATTCCTTTGCAATCCACATCCTTTCTCCCGAAGACTGGCAATACATCATTTGTATTGATGCAATATTAAATTTCAATATCGCATGTCAAAAGGTACAAAATGATAGATCATAGCCTAACTAAATGAATTATTAAAGGCCTACGCCGGCTGCGCTATCGGCTTCTCTTACAATCAGATGTGTCAGAAGAGTGCAGTTTGTGATACTGGCAGCATTTCAAAGCTTTGTCGTTTTTCTTTCCAGCCGCATCCCGGCTTTCTTAATCTAGCTTTCTGTCACTTATTAATGTTCCCAAGGAACTAAAAACCACAGATCTTTCCCTCCCAATAATCAGAGGCTTAACTCACGTCCTTTTATTCCACCAGAAAAATTCTTTTAAAAAAAATAAATGAATACAGTCATAATTAAATATTGAATATTGAACAGAAGATAAGGATAAGAAAATATGTTCAGCTTTGTTAGATATGTTAAGAGCAGAGAAAAAGGAAGAAGAAGTGCAGCTATGGCTGAGGCGGTGACTCATTCTGTGTGGTATGATTTATGTGCTCTTTATGTGCTCTGCGACCCTGTAAGTTTATCTCTATATTCCCTGTCTGATAGAGTGACTCCGTGGTTGTCTCCATGCCTCGCCACAAACACTGTGTGCCCGCCGCAATGGTTGACTCTAATTTACGACCCGAGTCAAAGGTCGAATCTTTGACGCCTCGTCAAGTTGTGGTTGACGGGAAATGAGAGGAGGGCAGAGGAGAAATGAAGAGAGCACACACAGAGAAGAGAAAGAGATGCTTTCCTACTGAAGAGGAGAGATCTCATAAGCAGCACAATTTTTTTTTTGCACACAAAACTAAAACTGGCACGCCAAAAATAACATGGTTACTGTTTTTCCAACCCTTTTTAATTTCAATGATCTCTCTTTTGAAAGTTGGAATTCATCATCAAAAGCTCAAAATTAGTCAAAGTGATACAAACGTGATAAAAATGTAAAGCTGCTTTCAGACAGAATAAGTAGCTAATTTTCTCCTTGTGTTAGACATGTGAGTTTGTTTGTGTTGTGTTGTGTTTGTTCACCCCCAAAAAGCCAAAATTCATTACTGCACATTAAATGTAAGATAGCTAGGCAATGACAGGTACCCGCACATGTCTGAGGAAGCATGTCTGAGTGTGTGTGTATGTGTGTGTTCAGTTTAGCCTCTGAATGAACTCCACTTCTTTCTGTTGTTTCCTTCAAAACGCTATTTTTTTTTTTTACCCTTTCATCTCTGTACATTCCTGAAGCACATGCATAAAGTGCCGGGTACATGTAAAATGTTTTAATTGCCTGGAAGGATATTCACATCAATTTGCATCACCTAAGGAAATTCATACCTACTCAAATTTGCTTTGTGCTCTATCTGAATACACCATGAGAATTTTTATTGTGCTGTTGTGTGTTATATATGTACTCCTAAGACACTGTTGAGTAGGTTTGACGTAAAGCAATTTTTACTTTTTATTTTTTCTGATTCATGTTGCGGCACCTATGTTCCCCTTTCCTACTGACTCTTTAATAAAAATAAAAAAAATACTGAGCAATGCCAATCAAATATATTGTAAAGTACACCTGCTGAATGCCTGGTTCATCACACAATTTTTGAACTTTTACTTTGGCCAAAAACAAACAAAAAAAAAACATTTAAAGTGAAGTTAAGGACATGGATGTTCTTTGTTGACCATGGAAATAACATCAACAACAAAAACTACAAACATCAAAACATCTGAGCAGTTATATTTAATTTGTTAAAGACCCTGTGAAACCTGCTGAACCTGCATGGTAAACTCAATCTGATTGATTACACAGAAATATCTAGTGCTAATATGCTAAGTTTGCTAAAACTAGCTCATTTTAGCTATTATGACAAACTAATTTTGCAAGTATGGCTATATCAGTAGACATTGTGAAGAATACATTGACTCACTTTCTTGTAGTTACATAAGAATAAATGTCAGACAGAGGCAGGCCATCTGCTTTCTTAAGTCTTTATCCTAAGGTTAGCGAAGGTAAGCTAAGCTAGGGAGCGACTGTGCAGTTTTATTTTTACATTTTATTTTTCAAGGTATGATGAGTGGACATACTTGAGGCTTAGAAGCACAGACTAGCAGCTATGTAAATCACAATACAATATTACTGTACATGTGCCACAGTACACAGGACCACATATGGGTTCTAATCCTAAATACCCCTTTTCAATCAGCAGTCACATGTTTGGTCAAAATGTAAAGCGTCTATATGCTTCTTTCTGTGCACTCTCGTCCTCCATGAGTGTTAATTCTCCCATGCATGTGCGATGTCCTGAATCCCTAACCCCCCCGAGGCTTTCATCGCAGGGTCCAGATTGCCGGGACTGGTTAGGGCCTGGCAAACCCCATGAGAAGTCACAGCCTCCATTTAGCTTCCAGATCCCATGCAAACGAAACACAGGGCCCCCGTGTTAGCGTGCTAGCGCTGGCTGGCAAAAATTCAATTTTCATCCCCCTTTTGTATCCGAGCCTGCTGTCTTGCCCTAACGATGCTCTCTCATCCCCCACCACCACATCACCACCACCACCACTACCCCCCCCTCAACTACCTCCCCTCTCCTTCCCTTCTCC
>JANJYP010175577.1:0-16030 GCA_024605115.1 Rastrelliger brachysoma
CTGGTGTTAAAATAAAACTGATTTTAAGCTTCAATAACTTTTCCTATTGCTTCATTTAAAGAGTCCACACAGGACAGCAGAAAGACAACAAGTCCTCAACAAGCTTTAGATGATTTACAATTAAATATATATATATATAAATATCCAAAAACATAAAAAGTGCACTGCCTGTCTGTCATTTGACAGGCACAATAAGTAGTTTAAGGAAATGTTTTGTGGTTTTCAGTAATCATAAAATCATAAAGCAAAGACCATTTGGTTTTTGGTCTATAATAGTGGGATACAGCAACATTTCATAGAGAGCTACAACCATTGAGTTAATAAGTCAGCATAAATGTCTATAATGATACATGTGCTACAAGTCAAGCTTGAGAATCTGAACTACAAATATTATCTCATCAATTGATGAGTCAATTGACAGATATGTATTTCTAATAATTTTGAATGATTAATCATTTAATCAAGCAAAGAAGCCAGATACTGCCTGCTTCCAGGGTCTTAATTCTCATTATTTAAATGAATATCTTTGAGTTTCAGACTATTTGCTTGATTAACCAAGACAAGATGTCACACTTCAGCTTCAAGACATGCAAAACCATCATATCATTATTTTTTTATAATGTTAGAGAATAAATCATTTACAATGATATTTCACATTTGCTCTACATGGGCTGCAAATAAAACTGCTTATATGAATGTGGAGGATCCCTGCTGTCTAACCCAAGCCAGCTTTACTGTCTAGCTAATGATTATAAATCAAATAAACAATTTTGCAATCCATGATTCCTTGTATTGAAATCAGATGGAATACATAATAATATGAAAGACTGACATTGTGAAAGAGGGGCTAGCAAGAGATCAGCTGCACACCGCAGAGTGCCTCTCCTGTCTTAAGTATCCTCTGATTGGCCTATTACTGTCATGTCATTCAGATCCAACACATGAGGAAATGGAGCAGACACTTGAGGATTTTGAATTTCATTTTTTCCAAAGTTCAAGTTTATTGCTGCTAATAACAGGGCGGCACAGTCAGTGTGGTTTTGTGAATCTGCAAGTGAAAAGGCAGTTAAAAGTGGACTTAATTTTGTAAAGATGATAACCTTTATTTCATGACATTGGTTACTCTACTATATTTTCAACGTACTGTTCTGTAGTCAGTTAATAAATAAAATCCTTTCCTTAATAAATCCTTTTCACAAGAACTGGCCTCTTGTTAACTTCCGCCTTCGAACCGGATAAGCTTGACGTCAGCTATCAAAACACTATCCTTGGCTAAGGTACAATTAACTAAAGAAGTGTGTTTACATTATATGTCAGTGCCCCTGCCAGCTCAGCCACTAGTCAACATCCACTCAAATGTATTTCCACATACCTTTTTCCTTCTTTTAAGTAATTAAACTTTTTTTTAATCCCTTTGACTGCAAACAGTGATGTAATTCAGGATTTCAATTGGGCTTTACAATTTCTTCCATGTTTCTCCCTGACACACCTAGTCAGACAAATTTAATCTAGTATTAAATATTATATATGTATATATTTGAGATCGCTAAATAGATGGAAAGAAAATGTGTTTGTTAATAAGCTTGGCAAATAGCTATGCTTTACTTTAAATGCTTCAGCACACCTCCTAACCACCTGGTCACATTAGTAACAATGACAAGGTGAAAAGTGCCAGTTTTAGCTGAATCCTTGATGAACGCAAAGGATTTATATTTAAGTATGTGGGTTCAAAAAAAAAAAAGAAAAGAAAATACATAAAAATGTAATTCATTTCACTGGCCAGAGATGAAGATTCCAGAGAAATCCTTTTCTAATACTGGAAGGTGATCCCAGAGCACAAGATGCAGAACTGGTTTCCTACTTTAAGGAGGCTTTACACTAAGCAACACCAACATATTTCACATCTACATCAAGTGTGGTACTATAATGGTTTTCAGATTCACATAGCACCTAGCAGGTAATTCTTAAACATTAAAAAAAAAAAAATCAACCTATCATCCTGATATCTAAGCATTCACATACTCTCAGCTATGGTGACAATGCAGGAAATCAATAGAATGATAAGTTATTGAGCAAAACGGCTTTTTCAGGTAACTTATGAGGATATTCACATTACCCCGACAGTGGACATGAACTACACACACACACGCATACATGTATACATATATATTAACCTCAAATTTACCAATAGATTATTTAAAAATATAATTCCTATGTAGGCTACTGATAATAGGCCTTTTTCATTTTGTAGTTACAAATACACTACACAGCACCTGCTTTGAGTTATTATTCAATAAAAGAGAAGTAATTCCTCAACTTTGTGGTGTATTTTGGTTTATTGCTGTCAAATGGAAACTCAATAATAGGTGATAGGCAATCGGTTGGTAATCAAATTGCAACCCCAATAAATCAAATTTTTAAAAAAATCTGACGGATTAACCACCCCAATACATAAATAAATATACACACACACACACACACATATAATATGGTGTCTCATTTATATGGTGTTTGTGAGCTGAATAAGGAAGCTGCAGACTTGAAATGCCATTGACACCATAAATGAAACACCTCTTAACAAAGAACCACCACAGAAACCTGGAACTAAAAACCAAGGCCAGGCAAAGACAAAACCAAAACTGGACCGACGACACATTCGCCTCAAAGCCAAAACTTTGGTAGAGTTTTTGTTGTGGGAGGGATGCCATCTGAGAATGAGACATAAGCTCTGTCCCAGTAGCTACAAAGACGGAAGAACAGAGTGTGACAGCAGTACACACAATAGTAGTACAGACTTCTTTTAACTGAAGTCAGTTACTGTTGAGGGACAGATGGAAAGTACAAGGGGTCAAAATAGTCCCGCTGAAAAAAATCTAAGATGACTGCCAAAACATGAGCACTGGTAAAGTCTCACACTAAAAATGAATGCTTCAAGCTGCCCCAAAGTCACAAACAGTCCAGCACAAATGAAGAAAGAGGGAGCTTCTGTTAATTACCACTGATCTATAACATGTTAGATTAAACCCCCTTTGAGTCACTAGAAGTTGAGGAGCCCAGTGGCCAATCTGTCTCCTAATTTGTGATAGTGTACACAGAGGTGAGTGTTGTCTTCTCCCAAAGAGTTCCTCAGGGTTGGTAGATGAAGTATCAATACTCAAACTAATATTTCTACATGAGCATGCTTCTCAATCCCTGGTTCTGATTGCTACCATTATCTTTCTGTAAATATGGACATCATAACAACTCCCTAAAGATCAATCCAAAATATCTCAACTGTTGTTTGTGGTGCCCAACCAATGTATCACTCCAAATGACACGAGTAAAATGGCAACTCCTGGATAAAGATAGATATTTAGGAAGCAGAGACTTGTCAATAATAGGCCCCAATACACTCTATGCATTATATGTATGAAATGCAACCACTGCCATCAAAAGGCCATACGGCAGTACTAAAACTCCTGGAGATGAGGTACAACGACTGGAGGAGGTGGCCTAGGGCTGCTCACAATACGTGGCACACTCATCACAATTCATACGCCTCCTGACACAGACAACATACTGTACACACCTTCCTCCATAATCGTTCTCACAAAAACTAAAATATCCATCTATATAGTTGTTTTTCTATGTTCTATAGTCTGTGATTAGATCTACATAGTAGCTTGAACTTCCCGCCTATTTATTACCCGGTGTACAGTCCAATACATGCAAATGAATCCACGGCAGTGTCATCATGCGTTTCTACTTCAATATACAAGAGTCACCTATCCTGTTGGCTCCTACTGTCCCTAAATGCCTCTCAGTCTTGGTGCAAGTTAGAACTCAATTCTCACATTGTATTTAGTGGTAACACATAAACCTTTAAGGAAATAAATTGATTTTTGTCGCCAGTTATACCAGTTTGTGGAACTTTTTCATTGAATGTGGGGTAAACTTATAGGAAGCACTGATGTTTAGTTAAATTATTACTTTTAAATAGACTTTGTTGAATATCAATTTCATTTTGTTCATCATCACTTCGTCAGTTTTATAAGCAAGTAAACACACTGACTGAGCAGCTAAAGGAAGGTTAGGACAGTGTTTGAGTAGCTTATGTTTAAACATGAAAAAAATAGTCTTAACACACCTTTAATAATCACATCCCCAAGTGAATTGCAACTCAGTCTATTGCATCTGTGTTACGTATTAAATACAAGACAACAGCTTTTTTTCCCCTTTCCATGTGTCACATCACATCACACACACACACACACGCACACACACGCACAAACAAACACAAAAAAAACTTGATCAAATCCTGTGATTTACCCTAACTCTCATTCAGCACACCATGACTTCTACTCAAGCGTCACAAGACAGCATCAGCAGCCAGCCTTATGGTATGGTATGGGGGGCAGGGACGTGTATGCAAAGAGGAAAGGCAGGGATGACACAGCAATAGAGGCAGACAAAGTCACTGTACATACAGAACGAGAAACAGGTGATGACAGACAGTGAGAGGTACGGGAATGATAGGAAGGTGAAGAAAAAAAAAAAAGAGCCAGACAGGAAACATAAAAAAGGCTACATGACTCACATGAGGGTTTATGCACAAGGAGCCCGGATGCTTTTCCATCCCACACGTCTTTGGATTCTGAGCTACAATCTCTGTCTTGTCTTTTTTTCCTGCCTCTCTGCCTTTTTATTCCTCTCTTTGGCCAAGCTGTATTGGGAAATGGACGGCATGCACGAGCGAGCAAGGCGGAGGAGAGGAGAAATGAAGAGAGTGGGAGGGAGGGTGACATAGAAATACAGCTGGGGGAGGGGCTGTGTGAGATCTGGGTTGGGTTCATTTGGATTACAGAGCATGATTGGCTAAGTGGAAGGAAGAAAAAGAGTATGTAGCATCCTGTTAAGCATACAGAGCAGGAAATAGTCTCAACAGTCATTACATGCTATTATTCAGTTACTACTTAATTTTAGACTACTACTTCCCTTGAAATAAATGTTGGTTGTGATCCTCAATTTGATTTTAACCCACCTAGATTCAGTTTTGAAAAGGTTGAGTATCTTAGTTACAGTATGATTTATTTAAAATCACATTTGTTCTATATTTAGAACAAATGATTTCTTTACACAATCCATAACATTAACTTAGATGCTTGATATGATGTCTTAGAGTTGCTGTTTTTTTAACAACTGAGACATGATGTTTTACAAGTGAAACATAAACAACAAAATATAGAAAGGAATATAACTTCAATTTGTTTTCATTTGACTCTAATTCATATGTAGGAATACATGTGATGAATTGTGTAAAGCATTTGAAGTTGCAGAAATTAGTCAGTTACTTTTTTGGGGATTTTTCTCATGGTTGCCAGGAAGCTACAAATTAGATGCAAATAAAATCCAGAGGGCCATGGGGGAAAAAAAGTCACATACACTTAGGTTGCTATGACAATGAACAAACAGCGTAGAGGAGAATCCTACAGCCATGAACTGTATGTTTGATTGAGATGAACGAGGCATTGAAACTACTTTTTTCCTTTTTAGGAATCAATTGTCAAATGGTCAAAATGGTTTCCAATGAACTCTCTGTCAAATGACTACGCCCTGATACTATATTTACATACTTCTATTTGAACTGATTGCTACCACACTTCAAATTAGATAGGTTTACAAATCAGCATATTGAACAACTGAAACAGTAAAAATGAGACAGCAACACTCATAAAAGTCACAGAGACATTAGCAGCATGGTAAAGTTGCTTCTAGCTTTACTTCAAAGTGAACATAGACTTCCTGGCCAAAGGGCAGCACTCAACATTCAGACCAATCTACAGTCTGAGAACCCAGTAGGAAGAATTTCCCTCCGGACGTGACATTCTGGAAAAGTACAACAAAAAATGTTGAAGTAACTTTCCCAACTGTTAGCAGGCCAGCGCTAAAGACAGTTAATGATGTCAGTGTAGATAATAACACAGTTGCATTGTCACTGAAAACCTTGATAAGGGAATCGATAAAGGCTCATACCAGTGAGCAGCATCAAGAATGGGATGGTATCAATAAAATCTTATCAATTGCCATCCATATCCCTGAACTTCTTAAACAGGAAACCCTAATAAAAGTAAGTCAGTTACTACACTGCACTGTTTTTATGGCATTGCAATAGTTTGACTTGTGACAACAGATGTATATGATCAAGGTTGACAACATACGAGCTGCTAGGGGCTGAGGCCGTTCTGACCAATGAGGTGACAGCAGGCAGACAGTGTAGTTAGCAGAGGGAGTGTGTGTGTGTGTGTGTGCACTTATCTGCACATGTCTGGACAGAGACAGATTGTAAATTGGAGGTATATTAACAAAACAAAAGGTGAAGACTGCAGGCTTGGCCACTAAGTTTTTTAACACTGTCAGGCTCATGTAAAGAAACAACAAGCCAATGGAGTTAATGAAAAGAAATAACATAGGCAACACACAGATAATAAAGTTTAGTGGGTAATAAAAAACAAGTAAATGATTAAATGCTACTAATACTAGTTGTGTTAGGTCTTCTCGTAAGTTTTATCACAAGGACAAAAATGATGGGGTCTATGAAATGATCTACTGGATGTGTAACACATATGCCTGTGATTGTTTGACATGAGGGAATGGCAACCGTGAACGTGAACTGCATAAACTCCTCTCAGTGTTGACACAGTTGTGATATCCTGGTCCACAAAGGACACAGATTATTCAACATCAAATTCAACACTGGTGACACACAGTTGGTTCAATGTAGCCTCACTCAGTTGAAGAAAAAGAGCAAACAAAGCAAGGGCCATGAACTGTACAGCCTACTCACGTCTCCACAGGATTCCCCAAAAAAACATCAAACAGACTTCAATAATCACAAGGCAGATATATGTCCTTCCTTTCATATGAAATCCTACTACAAAATTTCCTGACTTGTCTTAGAAGAAACAGCTACCCTACATATGACTCAGTCTTCAAAAGTTGGAGAGTAACATCTATTTGCACATTTTTAAGCTTGTTATATCTTATAAGGTCATGGCTTTAAGATAACAAAGAAGCATCTTCAAAAATATTCTCCTTGCAGTTGAGGCACTCAGTACAAGTACTGTGCACATGTAGACATGTTATCTCCTTTTTAATGCACACTGCCATCTAATGTCCTTTACCAGGAAGCAAACATTTTGGGTAGTTGCAATAGACTGATGTCTTCAGGAGAAGTGAAGAATTTAGACTCATCACTTTAGAGCCGATAGAAGAGTGTGGCAGTTTATATAGAACTATAGAACCATGTTTGCATTTTCTATGACTTTTTTTGTATTTACTGCGTTACTGGGTGTCAATCTTTGGGCAGTGGCTTCCCCTGCTTATCTTTCTTACTCCTCTGCTGTGTGTAGAGTGCTGCTTTTCTGTGGTCTGTTTGAGTGAGTGTGTGGTTACACCACATTCACACACACACACATAGGGCAGAGGGGCCACAGCCAAGGCCTGTACCATGAAGGGATCTTAGCGAGATAATTTCAGGGTTAACTCTGGGTTTCTGGTATCACCAAGCAGGATTCATTCTGAGTGAGACAGGTTACCATAATAACCAGTCCTGAACCTGCTCCAGGTCCACATAGCTTTCAGGATTGATGCTCCAGCCAACAGCCAATCAGAGAGAAGAAATGTTACACTGAAGCTCCCCCCTGGGGGATCAATGGCAGAACGCCAGAGGTAAAAAAAAAAAAAAAAAAAAACTAGTATGAAGGATGTAATAATACGACTGTGAAATGGCACATTGATCATGTAGCCAATATCCCTTTCTGCCTGGTAGAAACAGAAATGTGAGTTGAGTCATTACAGCAAGTTTAATTATTTAAATAGAAAAGATACTGACATAATTCTGTACGTTTAGAGCTTCGTGGTGTTTGGGGGCTTTCACTTTTTTTTGGATATTTTTGCCATTTGTCCCCGTTGAATTCTGACAGCTCAAAATCACTCACACTAACAAGCTGATGTATTAATATGATGTAATTGTGGCATTAGCCTCCAGCCACAGGAATTTACCAGATGAAATTATGTTTTTATGTTTGGTTTTCATCTGTGCCCAAGTTCGTTTCACATCTGACGGAATGAGACTAATGGTCATACACACAATTCATTTGCAGCACAGATTGGGTTGCATCACTGTGTTAAATATTAACTTCATATTTACGCAATCTGTATTCTGTTGCCACACTGTTTGGTGGCTCTTTGTGTTTGACTTTTCACTGATGTTTGCTTTTTCGTCCTCATATTTGAGGAGGATAATCTTCTGCTCCTCACAGGAGAAGCAGTGCATCCTTCATGATTTTGATTTGTCTGCTGCCTTGAACTCGTCCCCTTTATACATACGAGTTCACAGATTCACAACAGGTCAAACCTAACCAGCAACATGGTACCGCTGATCATGATTGCCATTGTTGTGGATTGGCTGAGCTGGATAGACTAGGAGTAACCCCGGATAGGCTGAGCTCGCTTTGTGGTACAGGCCTCTGCATTCACATAAAATAAGCAAAAGTGTGGGTGTGTTTACTTGTGCTTTATGGTGTAGCTACTATGAAACAGCTTCATATTAGTTCAGTTGCCTGTGTGTTTACAAACATCAACCAACAAACTCTGCATAGTAGGTCTAAAATGTTTAGTTGTAATAACTCACTGAGGCTGTTGTCCATACCCACTGAAACACTTTACATGAAGTGGACCTTGGTTAATTAACTGATTAACTTTTTTTTTTTTTAATTGCAAGGCCTGTGGTTTTAACAGAATAGCACAACACATCCTGATATAATATGTTAAAAACTAAACAGAAAAAGTGTTTTTTGCAGTAAGAAGCCTCCATTATATGACGATCGAATAACTTGTAATGTGTTTCCCCCAAACTCCGTCATGGCAACACAAGGCATCTTTTGTACCCAATAAAGTGTTGGCTCAGGTTGCTAACGTTGCCCCCATATCACTTTATTTATCACTTTATCAGTTACAACAGTTTATGGTGAGCACCTACAGGCAGAATTAAGAGGGATCACGTAGTACTTAGTTTAGTTTTTCAACCATTTTAGCGTACATTATCGGACGTGATCACATTCAGAGTTGATCTGCAGTCTGACTTTAGCTTCAAAGTTATGCTAACATCAACTAGCCCCAGGACAACTTGACGAGAAAAATACTAACAGCTACACTGTCAAATCGAAGCCAACACCATGTTTTAAGAGCATACTTTGAACACGTTGCCCAAATCATCCTCACATGTCGACTGAAGGTTTCGCGTTGCTGTAAAGTTAGCTAACATTAGCTGATGAACCCCACCTCACTAACTTCAATGGTAACAGTTATGCTAAGTTAGCCTAAGTTATAATGCACTCTTTAGCTATCATTTTATGAAACTTTGGCGGAACGCCGAGCATGTAACACTTACCTTGAATCCTGCAGAGACCTAGTATTCATTTCACATTAAGACCATCGTGGGTGAGATTCACTTCTTCCTCTACTGCTTTTGATATTCAGCTCTTACTAGCCAGCATTGGGAAGCATCTGGGTATGTCAAGTACGAGGCAAACACCGAGGACCAGGCCGGATGAGCCGGGCTTAGAACCTATAAAATAAAAGCCCTCGATCTGCAGTTGTGATCCTCAACATAACAGGATTGGGTTTTGCCTTTTAACCTAACTGGTCTCTCTTTTAAAAGGGGATAAGTGTCTCAGTTTTATTGTAGCCTGACTGATGCATCACTTTTGAGGCAGTGTATGAAGGCTTAAGTAGGATGAATATATAAATACAATATTAATTTCACAACTCATAACAGAAACTTGTGTTTTTGATATGTTCCCTTACATACACAGCTGTTTTTATTTTCAATTTTGACCAAACAATATACTGGAAATGATTTTTTTTACTGTTGAAAAATAAACAAAATATATATAATACTGTACTAAAAACATTTCTACAACTCTAGCTACAATTACAGATTCAGAGTTTATATATAAAACATAACATCTCAGTTACGAACAAAAGTGCTCTGACTTCTTCCATCACTGTCTCCAAACTAGAAAGCTAGAGAACTATCAATAAACAAAATCAAGACTAATTAAGAGAGCAAACCCTTTTCAATTAATTATATAACAACTTGAAAAGGGTTTGTTATCTCAGTGACTCTTTTTTGTCTTGAATCTTTTAATGTATTTTTTTTCTGAGCCCTATTATAAAAACATCATACTTGTAGCCTACAACACAATGTCTCCGATGAGTTAATTTGTTACAAGAACAAAAGTATAAATGAGTAATAAGTAAGTAAAAAGCACATCTGTTGCTTTCTTCATATCAGAAGTTTAGGAGGGATCATCCAGCATTTATTTTCTTGAACCACAGACAGAAGTGGAATTGCTTTACTCTGGTAAGCTTTGCTGCCGACCAGCACATCATTACGTCAGGGAGCCTAGCAACAACACTGCAGATAAGGGGAATGCCCAGGTATGTGTTTCCTAATAGTTAATTTAACTAACAATAGTGTTGATAATAATAAAGAACACCCTACTGGTATTCAAATGTAAAATTAACACATGTGTACACCATGGCTCAGGACAGAGAGGCAGATTCTGTGTGTAAAATGTGTTGTTATGTAAAACTAGCTCTCAATTTTATAAGGTGTTGTAACTTGGAGGTTAGAGGGGTTGTATACAACCCATCATCTCAGTATGAAACATTGGTTATATTGTGCCCGAAAACAGCCCTATTGGATGGATGCACTGATTTGACCTTGAAGAAAATCTATTAAAACTCATTTCTCATTTTAGCCACAAACCCAATCTGCCTGCAGAGAAACATCTACAGAGAAAGACTCAAAAACAGCATTAAGCAGCAGCACCAGTGCAGAGCAGTACAACCACATAGTAGTTTTTTTTTTTTCCTCAGCTGCAGCTCCCATAATGGCCGCTGCTATTTTATAATTGTGCTGCATTGCAGGGCTACTTCCCTCACAAGTGGGGCTGGGGTTGCATAAGGACTGACAGCATCATGGTGGTTTGGAGGAGCACTGGGAAAGAAATGGGTGGAGGAGGTTTGGGTGGGATATGCCAGAAGGAATGAGAAAAGTTAAGAAGGGAAAAAAATGAGAGAGGTATTGAGGGCTGATATGGAGAAAGAAAGAAAGAAAGAAAGAAAGAAAGAAAGAAAGAAAGAAAGAAAGAAAGAAAGAAAGAAAGAAAGAAAGAAAGATAGAAAGAAAGCAGATAAGAGTGAGCTGGGTGTGTATAGAGGTTGAACAGAGACGGGGTAAAGAGGGTGGCCTGGGGGATGAGTCACAGTATGTGTGTGTGTGTGTGTGTGTGNTGTGTGTGTGTGTGTGTGTGTGTGTGTGTGTGTGTGTGATGTGTGAGTTGCAGTAAAATGTGCACAGAGACTGAAATGCATTTACTTTTATCTTCCTCTGTGCTCTCCATCTTCCCCCTTCCACTCCACTCTGTATGTGTGTGTGTGTGTGTGTGTGTGTGTGTATGTGTGTGTGTGTGTATGTGTATGTGTGTATGTGTGTGTGTGCGAATACTCTTGGCCTGGTCAGTGCAGTGGGATCTAGCACTCTGTGTCATGGCTTTTAACATCAGACTGCAGGAATGGCTGCTGACATGCTCAGTTAAATCTGCAGATCCTGTCAGTCAATGCCACATTTTATTTATGAATCTATGGACCATATGAACACACTGCTATCACATGTAGCTTCCTTTCTGCTTACTACATCTTTTTTTTATCAAGTCAGATGTTTTCTAATTCTATAATTTGAGTATAATTTGTTTTGATTTAACAGACTAATTCAATTACATGCTTAGTTAACCTTATAAAGATGTGTCCAACCTGTTTTAATGTAAAGGTCTGAAACTATCACGTACTGCCCCGTCATGGATACTAGTTTTTCATGACTACATTTGGCTCAAACATGTAAGAACAATTTAAGAACCAAACATAATAGAAAGTGTGATCCTCCTCATCTGTAACATAAATAGATTATGTTTCATTTCAGCCATTTGATGCATAAAAAAAGGAAATATATCCCGAGGTGTTGGCTGTACTGAGCTGTCTGAACTCTGCTGCAGTCATAGTGTCACATTTTCCGTTATTGCCTTATGGTCGATGACTTAGCAAATTGTGCAAACAAGACTGACTTTGGACAATATTCCGCACACAGAATATGTAACAACATTCACATATTATAAATAAATGAATGATGCAGATAGATAGATAGATAGATAGATAGATAGATAGACAGACAGACAGATAGATAGATAGATAGATAGATAGATAGATAGATAGATAGATAGATAGATAGAATGCTTTATTTATTCATGACATGGCAGTTTCAATCTGCAGTCAGTGTTGCAGAATTTGGCTGATTTAAAAATTATGTTTAGACATGAACAGTACTTTGCTGGCATCCACAAATTATGACTGTATCATGTGGTTTTGTCTTTGTGTCAAATAGGATAAGAGCTGCCTTTTAAGTCATACTGCCACTGCCATGGTCTTATAGCCTAGTTATAGGTAGTTTACCTATATTTAATTTGAGCTCTAATAGAAGAAGACACATCAAATGTTTCATATTACTACTGTTGCCAGGTACTAATGCAAATATATACTGAAACAAAAGCAAAAGAAAACTGAAGCAATGAGCTTATTGTACATCTGTACTCTTGTGATGCAGAATACCTTCAAGGTACTCTTCTCTCTTTCTCATTTTCACTTATTCTCCCCCTTGCATACATTAGCACACACACACACACACACACACACACACATACATACACATACACATGTTGCAGCACTGTAAAGAATCCCCCTGTTGTAGTTTTTACTAGCTGGGTTTGGGTGTAGAGAGCTGCTTATCACTGCAGTTGTGTGAGATAACAACCAGGAGAGAGAGCACAGGATTTCCCCAGCTCAGGTTAAATAGGCACACAACAACAACAGCAAACAAAGGCAAAAGATAAACAAAATCACATCCAGATGCACTGATTATCAGTTGTTACTGTTCAGTGTTATGTTATCTATAATCCTTTTAATATACTGCCCACTACTCTTTCTTTGTTCACCACTTTTAACAGTGTTCCTGCTGCATAATTAATAATTAAGGGGGAGACTCGCTGGCAGGAACTGCCAATGAAAGGAAACATCGGAAGTTCGAGATGACCTGTTTCTTCTGTTTTTCCAAGGAAAATTGGTTATTTTGTTTCTTCCTAAGCATCTTATTAACACAGCTAAACATCAAGAGATGTAATCACACAATATTGCCTGACATCCAACAGTACTGCAGTGTTGTTGGGACAGTGTAGGACTGAATTTGACAACTAAAACATACCTCTTATACTTGCTTTATATCATATCATGTAACAGCATATTCATCATCACATTTATTACAATGGACTGTGACTGCTTCCTTTACTAGATTACATTAGTTTAGATTAGAGAAGAAAGTTAAATGGTCCCTCAGGGAGAAAAATTAGCACATCGCTAAGGAAAGTTGAATAGACATTTCTGGAGCAGTTTGGTGCTTGGATTGGAGCTAAATGTGATGTTTGCAATATTGCAAGTAAAATTCTTCAGATGATGTTTTTGTTTTGATTGAAGTCACCTGGTGGCAGTTCGAAGAACATATTACTTTAACTTTAATTTGTTGTTTCCTCACAGCTATTACCATCAAACAAAGATGTAAAAAGTCAGACAGTGTTTTTGTGTAGTTTTTGTGTCAATAATCTAGGACAACACTGATACTAGACTTACTAACAAGCAAGTGACAGGACCACAAGTGTCCTGACACCATTCAGACCCATAAGCCTCAAGAGGCATTCTGTTTTTTTGGTTCATGTATCAGATTTAGGCAGTTTCGAGGATATGAAACTGAACTAAAACAGCCAACTGATTCGAACAGGTTATCTTTCACTTCTTCATTATTGTTGTTGTCATACATATGGCATCTTAATTATTCCACCAAGTTCTCAATCTTGCTTTCATTTGTGTGGAGTTGAAAACACATATTTAAACAGACATCACAGAGCAAAAAATAGATGACTTAAAAAGCAGATTATTTTATGTAATCCATGAGGGAATTCCCTTCACCTGTATAACCAAACTACCTCAATCATACCACGGTTTGACATGCTGTACTCAGATGCGAGTCTCTATATTGTCCACAGAGGGGCAGTAGTGTAGCCAGAGCACAGTTCCGTTGCCATAATCATGACTGCAATGCAAGCCAAGGTCTCTTTCAAGGGCACACTTCATATCTGCAAAGTCACATGTAAAGCAGGGAGAGGCTGTATGGGCGTTTTTTGCTGGAGCACAGAGTAATTCAAAGGGGGAGAAAATGCTTTTAGTCTAGACATTTATAGAAAAGCTCCAACACTGACGCAATATAGTCCACAGTCTGCTGTAGTGGCAATGTGAGGGTATAACTTATGGGGGATGACTGGTGGATGTAATGGCCAATTGTTTTTTTGGCTGTAAATATGGTTTTCCATTAGGGGAAAGGCAATATTCTTGCTTCTCTGTTTGTGATTAAAACTTAAGAGATATTATGAATAATGATGTATAATTTTCTGAGGAAGAAAATGTGTGTAGCTTGAAAAGGCGAGCCACCATACCTCTCCCTCTGCCTTACCTTTTTATAGCCATCAAATATGCATGGCCCTCTGAGTGTATATATAATGTATTCACAGATCTCCACTGCACTGGAAAGTTCCCCATCAGCAGTTTGTGTGTGTGTGTGTGTATGTGTGTGTGTGTGTGTGTGTGTGTGTGTGTGTGTGTGTGTGTGTGTGTGTGTGTGTGTGTGTGTGTGTGTGTNCAGAAACATAATCAATAAGCACTGATTCATGGTCTACTGGAAGAAGGGAGTCATTTTACATACTTACTTAAGGGGGAGACAGTGAAATAATAATTTAGTTGTCAGTAATAGTGTTGCCAACCTGTTTCCTTACATATAAAAATGTATAAAAAGTCATTATCTGATTAATAAACTGCTATATCCTATCATAATTTTACACCTGTGGTAAAGTTAATGTGAATGTTTCTTCAGTCCATTCAACCTCCATCTTTAATCACCTAGAGAGAAACAGTAAACCATAAAGCAGTCCAGTCCAGCAGATTTCTCTCCAGTTTTGATGCACAATTCAATGTCAAGGCTGTAATTACTGCAGTATTAATCTTGTTCCATTCTGTCCAATATTGCAATTTTATTTGAAACTGCTACACCAATAAAATCAGCAAAATGAGTGTCATATATATTTTTGTTAAAAGTCTGTATTAATAGAATTGAAAAAATAGTCCTAACAGAATCTTTTTCTGTATTATAACTGCCTGATTTTGTTAGTGTGTTTAAGGCTCAGTGGGTTTACCATCTATATTGTATTTAATGTTATGTAAGTGTAATATTTTCCCATGTTTTTCAACTACCACTAGACTAAAACCTAAGATTTCGTTCTTTTTTTTTTGCATTTCATTTGTGTTTTTTTCAGACCAATCACTGAATAAAAACATGAAAATTATAACATGTAAACAATATTACAATGTGAAATTCTGATCTCCATGCTGTTATTCTCTCGCCTCTGGACATGTATGAACACACACGCACACATGCACACACACACACACACACACACACACACACACACACACACACACACACACAGAGAGAGAGAGAGAGAGACACGTCATTTCTCACTGGACATGAGCCATTGGTGGTTACTGTAAAGACTGCCCTGTCAGCGCAATAGTGTGTGTGTGCGTGAATGTGCGTGTGTGTGTGTGTGTGTGAGCTAGAGGGAGAGACCAGAGACCAAGCGAGAGAAAAAGAGAGAGAGAGAGAAGGATTTGGGTGACTTACACATAAAATAAAAGATGGTAGTACCACAGCTCATAAAGTCTATGGCTCAAGGAGTATTGATTACCGAAGTCTCTTTTATGTGATTAGCACCACCACAAGCACACTCACACTCACTCACTCACACACACAAGCACACACACACACACACAC
>JANJYP010175616.1:0-11511 GCA_024605115.1 Rastrelliger brachysoma
CCCCCCCCCCCCCCCCCTGTTTTTCTTCGGTGTCTTTTTAAAACAAAATTTTCCCCCGTTGGACACTGGAGAAGTCTGAGGTTGAGGACTGTGCCTCGGGGTGCACTGACAAGTAGTTCCTAGGAGGAGAAGCGGTTTCTTATTCACTTTTCCAGCTGGCTTGGGAAATGAAACCAGTTACTGTACCCTTCAGTTACATCACTCCAGTCTGTTTTTCTAACTTCTGCACTACCTTTTGCCTCAGTTGCGGTAATTGTTAAAAGACCACAAATGGGACCCAGATATTAAAGAATAGTCTTTTGTTTTCACTGCTTTTGCTCTCCAAAAATAATCCATCTTTTCTTTTCTTTTTCCAGCTCAACATCTCTCCTCAGCTCTCGTTGTAGGGCCTTTGTCTTTATTTGAAGTGTTGAAGCCATGTCTTATTCGAGAACCTTGTTTTTTTCTGCACTAAACACATATGGTCTAAACCAGACAAGCCTGGTCTCCCAGCATGTGGCGATGACTCACCAAATCCACATAACCACCCCCCCACACACACACCACCACCACCACCCCTCTCACATCACACCCACCTGGGTTTTTGCAGCCCTCCCCTCCTCAGAGTCCTCTGCCTCCCTGTTCACTCGCATGTTAGTTCACACACACAGAGAAACACTGCAGAACAGTCACCCCCGCTGTCTGGGAGCATGTGGTTATTATTTGACGGCACCCTGTAGGGGGAGTGCCGACTAGTTGAGAACTGGCCGGAGGGAGAGTAGTTGACCCAGATATCTGCCATCCAGAAGAGCAACAGGCTTGTTCGCACTGAATCCTGGGCCAGCGCGATACACCGGGCCAATACACATAACTCTTCCTTCAAAACACTTGCTTTATATGTGTGTGTGTTTTTGTTTTTTTTGTTTTTAGATTTGAAACGCAAACTAGATTACAGCATTCACCTTTCACGTCCTCTTTTATGTTTTAGACTCATGGACGGAGAAGCCGGCGTTTGGCACGGCGCTGGACGAACACCTGAAAAGGAGCGGAAGGGAGATCGCTTTGCCTTTAGAGGCCTGCGTTATGATGCTTCTAGAGACGGGCATGAAGGAAGAGGTAACTTGAGATCAGACAAAAGAAAAGGCACAGGAGGCATGGAGGGAGAGATAAGATAGAAAGGGGTAGCTTTGTGCAAGATTATTGTGCTGCATGGATAGAGAGTAGAATCATCCTCCTGCTGTCAGATAGCTGCAGTACAAAGTTAAAAAGAATGATCTGAATGATTTGCTGCTCTGTCGTGAAGAGCACAGGAAGCTAGGGAGAGTTCCAAACAGCTTGAGTTTGGAAATGAAAACTTTTTTTTAATCCAGTCTGCTGTTATATCGTAGAGTGTAAACAACATCTGTAACCACGGTAACTGCACACAACAAAGCAGTAGCTTCAGCAAAACACTTAAAAGATATACAATTACAAATGCTTCACTCACAAGGCAAAAAGGTCAAATGTCTTTTGTGGACTAAAGTAAAAAATATGTAAGGATTAGAATGAAACTAAAAGCAAGTAAATCTAAATCAGGCGACATGATGAACACTGCAGATGACTAAGTCAAAGGTGAAAGGGGTCACTTATGGTAATGAACACATCCAGAAATCACACCCTGCCCTGCAGCTCTATGGAGCTTTTTATTCTCACGTAGCATTGTTTTCATTTTATGTCCCGCATGTTATTCAGTTTCAACAGCAGCATTTTTTTCAGCCATTCTCAGCAAACAAGCTCCATTTAAATCCACTGACTGTTAAATGTTAACCTCCTCCGGCACCAGACAGCAAAGTTAGCATCCCAGAAAACAAAAGCAACAAACATTTAGTAAGCTTTAAAAAAAAAAAAAAAAATTGGCAACTCCCTCTGGAGAAGGTGGAGACTAAAACAGAACTCAAAGAAGAGTGAAGATAGCATTTTATCACCAATTAGAAGATAATCCTGCTCTGACATGTGAGGAAGCGATTGTTTTTCTAGCACATTATTTAACATAATTCTAATGAAAACCAACAGCTGTTAATGAATTCCTTCTACGCTATTGTAAGCCATAGAAAGAGATTCAGTTTGACTTGAATGCTCTTTTGTTTCCTTTTGTCTCACCATGTAAGTAAATCAAGTGCTGACGCAGCTCATTAAAAGTCACACGGAGCCGTGGCTGCGATTACTGGCTTCACCGGTCATCAACATAATCAAAACCAAGCGTGTGTTTATTCAGCGGGCATGTTAAGACTCAAGGAGATGAGACGGATAGACAAACTGTAAACAGGGGAAGCTCCCGCATTTACGTTTCCACATCCAGAGAAGCCGTCGCCCCCTTCTCCTGCCCCCGCTGTGATTTATGAAATGTTTGTGATCTTCCCCTCCCTGCAACAAATTTAGAATACAACAGAGTCTGCTTGTCTCCTGTCCATAAATCACATTTCTTTGTATGTATGTGTGTTTGTGGAAAAAAAAGAAGAAGAGTGCGAGTGTTAACTGCAAAGCACATTATTTGTCGCCCCTTTTCATTCCCTGGTGAGTCCCGGTCTCTGTCATTACGGCGTGAAGACGGCCTTTGTTTATGTGTCAAAGTAGAGAGCTCGCTGCACTGCGAGTGGTGGGCGTGTTTGTTTGCCTGCTTTGAGGTTTCATTATGTGCAGCTGGCAGGGGGAGTTTATGTAGTGAATTTATACAGAGTCCAACTGTAATTGAGTGTTAGAAAAGTGTGTGTGTGTGTGTGTGTGTGTGTGTGTGTGTGTGTGTGTGTGTGTGTGTAGTTTCATTGAAAGCACAGGGGTCTTGAATGCCTGCATGTATCTCTGTTGTTGCTTACTGGTTATGACTGTGGTTTATTTGTATCTTGTGTGTGTGTGTCTATTTAGGGTCTGTTCAGAATCGCGGCGGGAGCATCCAAACTAAAGAAGCTGAAGGCGGCGCTGGACTGCTCCACGTCACAACTGGAGGAGTTTTATTCCGACCCCCACGCTGTTGCTGGTACGTCTCGAAAGGGAGATCTTTTTTTTTTTTTTTAGCTTCTCAATATCCTAGTTTTATAACATGCACCAAAAGCAAGTACAGGCGTAACTTCAGGTAATTGAAATGTTATTAAAAGCCACTATTGTTTATATCTTTGTTTTCTGGACACCTACGCTCATTTATTCAACAGTTTGAATAATATAATAAATTCTCCATATTTTCTGCACAAGTGTGTGGAAAGTCTAAAAACATCTGTGCTCGTGTGTGATTTCAGGAGCACTGAAGTCGTACCTTAGAGAACTCCCTGAACCTCTAATGACCCACCAGCTTTATGACGAGTGGAATCAGGCATCCAGGCAAGGCTCATAACATTATCATTCGTGATAAAAAAGCACAGAGGACGTACAGCGTTTTACACAGCTGCGCCCGCAAATATGAAGAAAATGGCATTTAAGGATATTTAATTGGACGCGACTAACGATGCAATCTGCTTTTTCAATCTCTTCCAGCGTGTCGGACCCGGACACGAGGCTCCAGGCGCTCTGGGTTGTGTGTGACAAGCTACCAAAGAATAACAAAAACAACTTGAGGTTAGCCCCCGATTTTCATCACTCTAATTCCTTTCTGTTGTGTGACTGTTCACATCAACGCACATTAAAAATGCGGTGTTTTCATGCAGGTATCTGGTGAAGTTTTTAGCCAAGCTGGCTCAGGACAGCGAGGTGAACAAAATGACTCCCAGCAACATTGCCATCGTCCTGGGACCCAACCTGCTGTGGGCCAAGACTGAAGGGTGAGTAGGGGTTGAAAGTATTTTTGTCTACATAGAATATCTTTGCATATCAAGTAGACAGTTACGTGAATAGCAATAAAGCTGAGTGAATAGATATAGAAATAATCTTTGAGGCATGGTGGAGCAGATTTCTGTTGCCATCGTTTTCCTTTCTAAACTGATTTGAGCTTCTTTCAGAATGCCGTGTAATTTTTGTTCATCCACATGTGTCTAAACAGGAGTCTGGCTGAGATGGCTGCAGCTACCTCCGTGCACGTGGTGGCCATCATAGAGCCCATCATCCAGCACGCCGACTGGTTCTTTCCCGAGGGTAGGTCCCTGCTCTCCTCTGCAGCACTCCTCCTCCTCCGGGACAGAAATACAACCGCTAACATCTGTTACAGATATCACAATGAAAACAAAGTCGAGACCTACACCTACACTTCTCTTGGTCCAAACATTTTGCATTTTTGTCGTGGTTCGTCTGGCAGGTTTTGTCAAAGTCTGTTTTCAGTCCTTGTAGCTTAAGCTAAAAATGATGACGGACTGTCTACTCCACAATTTACCGTTTGGAGCACTTGCACAGAGAGGGATAATGTGTCAGTGGCTTGTGCTGTCACCTCAAAACAATAAGGACCTCTGTTGATTTTATGGCTATTTCTGTGCCGAGTTTGCATATTTTTCCGAAATATTTCCACCCACAGCTTGTAGACCGACAAATCCAGAAAGATTTGAAAATCCTAGCACTCCATTAGTATGAATATAAGAGCCACTTATCACCACTGTGACTGGCCGGTGTTTGCTGACCTCACCCTCTATTGTAAAGACGTAACACGTTATCCCTGATAAGAAAGAGAAATTAATGGTGCTCATGCCAGTTGAGAACAAAAGGTTGCATGCAGGCATCTGTCAAGACTTTGACTTGACTTCCTGCCCAGTTTTTAATTTGTGTAGGTAAGTTTGCCAAGCATGTGCAACTCGCTGTCCGATGTCAACATCTGCCTCCTCTTACCCATTAAACCTTTTTGTTTTGGGGCTGTTTCCTGCATTTGGTTCAGATTTCAAACCACCTATCAAACCACGCCACAGCTCTCTTGGATAAAGACTAAGACCCACACGGTCTAGTGGTTAATAAGGGTGTCCAATCATCACAGGTTACAAGTTTAGTTTAAGATCCCTTCCAGACATGTGTAAAACATACAACAACACACACTGCTTGGAACAATAATGTGTGCCTGATGTGTTTACCCATGAAAAAGTATTAAGCTTTTTACTGTCCCCATCAACTCTCATGTGATCTCCTGAAGTGTCACACTCTCTCTCTGTCTCTCTCTCTTTCTCTCCACCTCCCTCCCTCCCTCCTTCCTTTCCTCCTTACAGATGTGGAGTTCAATGTGTCCGGGATGTTTGCGATGCCTACGCCCGCATCCAACCACAACAATCACCTGGACTATGACTGCGGCACCATTGAGAGGAAGCGGCCCGGCAGTATGGTGGGACCAGAGAACGACACAACGCGCAAAGACAAGTAATCAAGCAGGATCCATTCAGTGCTTTTCACAAATTAATAATTAATTAATTGCTTTTGGGAATAATTTTGGCTTTAATCCGGTTTCTGTTCCCTTTCTTTTGCTTCCTATGATTTATGGTGGATAGAATCTTTGTGATATGATTAACACTGTTTTACTGACTTCCATGTGATCTGAGGTGGTGGTGATTCTCTGTCCCAGTCTAATCATTGACTCTGTGATCAAAGCTGTGGTGTTTTTTTTTTTCTTTTTTTTTTCTCCCTCACTGTCTCGCTGTCCCTCTGTAGCACCCCTAACAAGCACTCGGACCACACCCTCCGTAGAGGCAGTAACACCTTAGGTAGAAAGCAGCACACTTCACCTGCCTTCCAGCCTCCTTTACCCCCCGTGGAGGCTGCGGGGCAGGGGCACGGGGTCGGGCAGGTCTCCCAGCCCTCAGCCGAGCCCCAGCCCCAGCCGCAAGCTCCACCGGGCGGGTCGGGGCTTGACAGTCCCCAGCAAAGCTTGGCGCAGGGTCTCGCTGCTCTTGCAGCCGCTCAGCAGCTTCTAGCCCAGCACACAGAAGAGCTCAGGTAAGGGCTGCTTTACTGCCTGTCTGCTGCTGGAGGGGAGTGACACAGCATGCTGTACAGACAGACATACAGACGTGTGTTTATGCTCTCAGTGTTCATATTGTGGGAAGACTCTGTAAGAACAGATAAGTTCAGTTTTACTGGCTCCTTAAAAGCACAGCAAATGATAAATGCATGATTCACTGGTGTCTCGCAGACACCTCCTCTTCTCTTGGTCACTTTGGTTCAGCTTGTGTTTCTCTAGCAAAGCCACAAGTTTTCATACACCGCCTGTTACAGCTATGCAGACTTTAGCCCACAGAAAGAGCACAACAATAGCTGCTGTCATTCTGCTCACAGTCACTCACAGGGCCTCTCTACTTCCCCATCCTTCTGCTTTCCTCCCCAAATCACTGGAATCAGCAGGAACGTCACTAACTGGCCTAAACTGCCTTGAAAAGCCTGGACATTGGTGCCTGTTATGCAACAGCTGAAGGGTGTCTTTGATTTAGTTGGTGAAAGGGCAACATTCATATCCAGACAGATAACACTATTCAGTCCAGCATTCTTATGGTCCTACAGACTCTATTGGGAAGGTAAATTTAGATGGTACCCATATTGCATTTGTGAGCTTTATTATTGCAGCATCTGATGTTGTAGCAGTTTGAATTTGCTGCGTCTACTTTGATGGCTTTAATCATCAATAAGAAGCAGTTAGTGGTGGATGCATTTCAAAAGAGCTTGATGGTTTAAAAGGTTTTCTTCTTCCTCTTTGTCTGTAAAGCAACCCAAAGCTACGTGACTCCACACCTGCTCAAACCCCCCTTCTCCAGAGGAATGGTTCTGGAGGAGGAGGGGGCCAGGCTGCAGGGCAGCTGGGCACTGGGACCCCCGGGGCTGGACCCATGGGGCCAAGTCCGCATATGATGCGCAGAGGTAAGAGACTGCACATCAGTCAGGGAAAAAACATTCTCAGTCTCTCAGATCACAAGATATCTAGATTGAGTCAGAGCCAAGTGGACTTGAAAATGTCTGGACAAGTTTTTTTTGTGATCATTTTTGGGAAATATTTTCAAAAATAGAATTATATTTTATGTTTTGGTAACAGTAAAGATGCTAATCCCTGCTTTGATGTCATGTATGATGCTCTGCTTTTACCCAGAAAGTCCCTCTATGCTTACAGTAGTCTGATTCAGATTTTCATTTCCCTATCAGCCTCCTGTAACACAGGACTGATTACAAAGCAGCCAATGTTCAAACTGTTACCGCATTATTGCTCTCATACCTCCATCAGATCAACAGTATGTCCTTATGTTGAGAATTAAGACTCTTTATTAAATTGCACATTCAGATTGACGTCAATGGAAACTTTTTATCATTATTGTTATTATTGGCTCTTAAAGGAATAGTACAACATTTTTTGAAAATGTATGAATTAAGAAATGAGATGTAATGTGTCAACTACTGAGCTTTATGGTAGTGTAGTAGGCAGATTTTGTTAGAGAGACTGAATCATCTGTCTTGGCAACATTAAGTTGTCTAATCATAAGATCCTGTGTCAACTTTCAGGTACCAAGAAGCAGGCTCCGGCCCCTCCCAAACCCCCAAACCCTCCTCCCAGTCAGCCCTGCAATTCAGCGAACCACACCACCACCGTCACCACAACCTCCTCCTCTTCCTCCTCCTCCTCCTCCTTAGGTTCATCCCAGTGCCTCAGCCCTACTCCCAGACCCCTGTCCAGCCACTCGCCCAACTCTCCCACCTCCCCCAACTCACAGCCGTGCACCACACCCAGACGCCACTCCAGCAACCAACCCCCAATCCACGCGCCGAGCCACCCGCCCCCGGAGCCTCCGACACAGGCCAGCCCTCCCACGCAGCAGGCATTGCACCACCACCACGGCCAACCCGGCGGGGACCAGCATAGCGCCGACCCCTCACCTCCGGACACCCCCACACCTCCGGACACCCCTCCGCCCTCTGCCGGCACCCACGACACGCCCGGGGCCGTTGCCCCTCCGTCCCCGGCTCCCTACCAGACAGGCTCGCTCCCCCGACCTCGACCCGTCCCCAAACCCAGGAACAGACCCAATGTCCCGCCGCCACCGCAGCCCACCACCACACTGACCGGCGACACCAACGGGATCTGCACCACTGCTTATAAGATGATGGGTGAGTCTCATTTCTCATACGACGACGGCACGTAGAACACTTTTGATTTGTGTTACTACTTGGAAGTACTAATGTGCTCTCTTTCTAACAGTCTTTGCATTGTAATACCTCCGCAGGTTAAAGACGTACTTGTGAGAGGTTTGTTGTTAATTGACACTTGCACTGGCAGCACCTGCACTTCATGTTTATCTCTGGAAAACTCTTAACTCATCAGCACCCACAGCCATTCCGTACTGCCTGCAGCCTCTGTCAGAATTCATTTATCCAGACCTGACACCGACTTGTCACACTGCACATCACAGTCACGCACGCTCCCCTAAGTAAAGCATCCATATCTGGCTTTAAAATCTCTATAAAAGACCCACAGGAGGGAAAAAGAAAAACTCCAGTCAGTGAACGAGGAGGAAATGATAAAACGATAATATTTGACTTTTCGAGGACTTTAAAGAAATCCACTTAACATCCGCCTCCTCACACAGATATGAAGTAACTGAACCGTCACAGTGAAGTATGTTTACCCTCTAGAGAGTTTTCTACAGTCATCCAGTTTAGCCATGTCGAGTTTTTATTTATCTGATTGTTAAATATTACTAGTTTTTTTTTCTCCCCTGTAGTTGATCCAGCAGTCACCTGTTGCAGATTGCCTTCGTTTTAAGATCTATATACATCCCATAACATGACACTGCAGGATCATAGGGCTGTGATGTGTAGTATGGCACTCTCGCACCAGGGCTATCACTTATCATCATGAGTCATCATCTGTTTCCATCACTGAAATGTGACCATCAGTAACACTAAACTGATGAAATCTTAGGAAATCGTCAGACATGTTTGAAGTGCAGAACTCATTTTCAAATTCTAAGCTCAGTTTCTTTTAATTTTTTTTTTTTTATACATGTATGTGACACGGTGTATGTTGTCATTGTAGGTATTGTAGTGATTCTGGGTTTTTAAATGTTAGCATCACTAACTCTGACATGCATGTTTATCACTAATGTCTCAACCGTATATTCTGTGTGTGTGTGTTTGTAATGCACGTCCAGATGTTTATTTTTTTTTAACATACATCTAACTATACTATGGACTAGTTTCAGCTTCTCTTGTCAAGCAATGTGTTCATATGTAAATTGGGAATTTCCAGCACATCTGGTCACATGGCTGATGAATTCAAAACCGCTTTGCTTCACATTTTCCAATCTTGCTTTCACTGCCTCTGCTGCACCCTCCCGACTCCAGTCTGTGACCAAACACCGCCACCTGCTGTTCAGACCTCCACCATGACAGAAAAGCCGTACACTGCTGTGCCTCTCTGCCTCTGCTGCTGCTGTTGCTGCTTAAGCTATGGAAAATATGACACTGTTTCACTGAATGCTATAATTGCAACAGCTTTAAATGTTTAAATACAGCAGAGAGAAGCTGCACATGTTTGTGATTATGGCCATTGTTCATATTATATGAGCATGAGTAGAGTCTTCATCTCTTTATGGAGTGTTGCATGGAAAAACATATAAGCCATTGCTTACAAGCATAAACGACAGCGTTTTAAATTTTTTTTTTTTTTATAGTTCTATTTTAATTAAAAATGCATGTAACTGTTTTTTCACCGTCTACTCAAAGTGACTCGTTTTACTTTCACTCTTCTTTTGCCCTCCAGACCCGGCGATGTCTTTCAAAGGGCTGAGTCGAGCTTTGGTCCCTGAGCTCGCTGTGGACCAGCAGCCAGCCTCCTCCCTGCCTCCTCTCAGAGACTGTGACCTGGACACTGAAAGCACCGTCCTATAAGCAGGAGACGATGACACGCTTTGGTCTCGCAACCACCTCGCCATCCCTCCCACACGCATCACACACATAACACACATACACACACACTCATATAAAATGTAGCCTCCTTTTGTACCGTATCATCCCAAACATTCCTCCTCAGAACGTCTGCTGTTATCCTCTCTCTCTCAGTCCACCCTGTGTTGATGGACTTTAATGTGACATAATGCACCTTCTGGCAGCCATGATGGAGGTCTACAGCTGGTTTGCTTTCATACCAGAGCTGCAACTAACATTTATTTTCATCATCAATGAATCTGCTGCTTCTGTTTTTCCTATCAATGCTTTTGTCTAAAATATAAAAGGATATTCATCTTACTGTCATGTATGAAACAGAAAACTTAAAAAAATAAAGCTGCATATAGATATTTGCAGATATTTGACACTTTTGCTTCTATCAATAACAAAATCAATCTTTCAGTTATCAATAGTTGCAGATTAATTATCCGTTGATCAACTAATCGCTTTACATTGTAATGTATTTAAAAGCATTTACCAGTGTTTGTAACGGCATCATACACCAATTGCTTTCCATAATTACACATGCGAGATAGTTGGATATCATAGTTATAAACACATTTACATTATATATCACGTAACATGAAGCTGAAATTGTTCTGTTGATCAAGTAGTCGATTGATAGTTGATTAATCATTCGAGACAAATATCAATTAGCTCAAGCACATTAATTGATAGTGAAAATAATCTGTAGTTGCAGCCTGAGTCACACCATACATGTCTGAGTTCAAGAAGCATATCATCATATTGGGCCTCTCGCTTGAAGTCGTAGTGTAATGCACTGACCTCCAACCGCCCCCCCGCAGGTAGTGCTCATTTCCAGCCGAGCTGCTAAAGCTGTCATTAGCCATTATTCACTGGCGGAGAGTGCCTTTGACCTCCAACGATGGCGCCGTATGTCGCCGCGAGGAGCACCGTGACACCACTGCAAAAGCCTCTATACTGCAATACACATACACATACACGCACACACACACCACCTCTTCCTTTTAGACTGTAGCTCCTGCAGAACAAGCTCCAGACAATCAGCAGAGTCTGAGGAAGGAACCCGACAGTCAAAACCGTGTTAACGATGATGCAACAGCCGGACGCTGTTACGGAGGAAGTTCGTAGCTGGACAGACATGGTGGAAGGAGGGTGGCTGTGTGGTGGTGGTGGGGGGAAGGGTCAAAGGAAATGCCAAAATACGGACTCGTTTGGAATTTGGTGTGAGGTGTTTTTTTTTTTTGTTTTTTTTGTATTTTTTAATGTTGAAAATGGCCTTAGAACAATAAAAAAAAGAGGAAGGAGGAGAGGTATTTCTATAGCACAGCACAGAGGGAGGGGGAAGGGAAGAGGTCAACAGGTGAAGTAGAAACCAAAACTGTTAAAGTGTAGCTGGTGACTGCAGGTTTCCAGTCGTCTCAAACACTTTTTTTTTTTTTTTTTTTGTATGGAACCCCCCCTCCACTCTTCTCCCCCATATATCTCCCTTTATTTCTCGCTCTTGTATTTATTTACCGAGTTTTAAGAAGGAAAAAAACACACACATTCCCTGTGGCTTGACGAAATTAATGCAGTCTTTAAATGTAAATCATGCCTTATTGGTTCCCCCCACAGAACCACGTCATAAGAATTCAAGCATTATATATATATATATATATATATATATATATATATATATATATATATTTT
>JANJYP010175655.1:0-11529 GCA_024605115.1 Rastrelliger brachysoma
GGCTGTTAAGTTATCATCAATGTATTTGCAAAGGCCTTTGGGACTCATAAGAATACAGGCCTCATGAAATGTGCTACACGCCTTTTGAATAAACTGCGCTTGAAATGCTCTTGACTAATCTTATCAGCCAGTTCCAGTTCAGCTACTTGCTAGTACTTACCGTATATGCTTTTTGTATTTTATTTTGTATTACTTCCCTAAAATGAAATGCTGATTTTGAACACGATTACTGTAAACACCTGTAAACAAAATAAATTTTCTTAATTTGTTAAAAATTGGTTTCTGTTTTTTTTTTTTTCAGGGTTGTGTTTTAATTGTCTACTAATTCATTAAAAGTCTGTATACAGATCTAAATGTGCCCTGCATTTTCCGCAACTCATTGTCTCATGATTTGAAGATTTACATGTACATTTTTAGCATTAATGTAGTATTTTTCTCTTGTGTACTCATTGTATCAGTACTCACTCACCACACTGACAGCTCAGCAGATAACACCAGTCTCTATTGTGCTTGTTGTGTGCTCAGGAGGGAAACTTCAAACCAATGAAGTGTAAGGAGTGGCCAGACGATCACACAAACTCCACCTGATCACTGTGGCAAGAGGATTGAGTGAAAATAGAACAGGGCAGATGTGAGAGGAGACACCAGAGAGTTTGAATTTCATCTTTTGACAACAGAGCATTAAAAACATTAAAAGGAATTTTTTTTACCACTGCAATCATCAGAAATGACCACCAATCCAGTAAGTTTTGCTTTTGAAATGATTGTTGTTATCCTAGAAATCTTTTTAAACTAAGAATATACATATATTTAAGTAATTCCAGTCAATACTTTATCAATAATAGATTTTTAAAAATAAAATATGGGAAAATAAGTGAATAAAATATGGAACAGTGTGTATTTGAAATGTAGGACGATCTCATTTATACCTAAACATTTTTAAATATATGGAATTTTGTTAGTGGTTAGTGCATGAAAATTTTATTCTTGTTTCATTTGCTTTACCAACAGAATCTTGATCCAGATTCTTCTTTCATTTGTGAGCCTCAGTATGTTCACCACCTGGCCCCGAAGCCTCCACCTGAGATCACAGATTCCATTCCCAAATACAAAGGTATCCCAGCCTCCTTTTTATTATTGTAGAACAACATTAACAAACCAGAAGGCCTCTTTAATTACAGTTTTTGCAAGAATATACAGTCTATTTTTATGTCAGTGCACAAAATTGACTATTTTGTTTGGATGACACAAAAAACATACACTACACACTTTTTAACAGATACACAGTAAAAATCTGTATTAGCTTTTCCTATTAAGGATGGCCATTGCTCTATATACTGTATGTATACTGTATATATAGTGTTGTGAGTATTTTAAAATAATTGTAATACTGCAGTATACAATAATTACATTAATTTTACATAGTTAAAATAAGGTTTATAGGTGTTTTTTAAACCCATTTTAAAATGAATAAAGTGAGTGTAATCATGTGTGTTGTCCTGTCAGGTGTAAAACAGAGGTGTATTAAGTTCACTGTGGCTGCTGTGATCTGCCTGCTGCTCCTCCTGCTGCTGGTGGGAATCCTCCTCGGTTATTACTGTGAGTGCATGATTTGTTCTCACTGGTGCCTCAAACACATTTGTGTGTGTGTATATATATATATATATATATATATATATATATATATATATATGTTTACACCCAAGTATCCTCTTATTTTCCAGATTCCTCATCTTGTATGCATGGGCGTCAGTGTGGTGATGGAAGCTGTGTATGGGAGTCCCAGTGGTGTGACGGGGTGAAAGATTGTCCAGCAGGCCAGGATGAAGCCAACTGCAGTAAACAGCCTTATTGAGATCAAAGCGCATGACAAAACACACCTGAAAGCTCCAAAATCCCATTATCCACCTTTTAAAAAATACAAATGCGTGCTAGAATGGAACTTTACTGCAGGCTCATTAAATGTGTCACATAACATGTATTTGCTTTGTTTTCACTTCCTTTCCTCATGTAACAAAATGTCAAATGCGTTTGCTTTGTTAGTGAGGCTTCATGGTTCCAGTTTCCTACTCCAGATCTACTCTCGTCAAACTAAAACCTGGAAGTCTGTTTGTGCTCATGGCTGGACAGACCAGCAGGGGAGAGCGAGCTGTCAGAACATCGGATACAGCAGGTAAAATATTGAGTTGTTTCGCTGGATCAGACACAGACTGTATCCTCTGCATGCAAGTTATGCAAGTTATGTTGTGTTTTCCATCTTGTGGTTTGACAGGAGCACATATTTTAAATCAGGGCAGCAGGATGCTGATTCTAGTGATAGATTCTTGATGATGAAGCCTAATTTCAACCCTGAGACTTCCATATTGCAACAGTTTTTCCACAGGTTAGTGAACCGATAATAATGAGCCAGCAGATTATTCTTATATTCAATTAATAAAAACCTTCTTGTATTTCAAATGTCTTCTGTTTGTCATCTGCAGCAAAACCTGTCCCAACAAGAGTGTGGTGACATTGCGATGCACTGGTATGTCTATTACTATAGAAATAATAATTTTGTGCTTTATTTTACATATTTTAGGCATTTTTCCCAAACAAATGTTATTTATTAAATGTATTACCTCTGCCAAGAAGGTTATGTTTTTGCTGGGGTTTGTTTGTCTGTTTGTGTGTCTTTTAGAAAAATAACTCAAAAAGTTAAGAGATGGATTTTGATGAAATTTTCANGAGGTTATGTTTTTGCTGGGGTTTGTTTGTCTGTTTGTGTGTCTTTTAGAAACATAACTCAAAAAGTTAAGAGATGGATTTTGATGAAATTTTCAGGAAATGTCTGCAATGGGACCAGAAACAAGTGCTTAGATTTTGAGGGTGATCCAGATCAATAAAACAGTTAAAATGCAGCCTGTTTCCGTTAATTACTTGGTTAAAGTGAGCTCATTTTGTTGTTCAGTATGTATAAAAGGGTCACATTACTTTATACATGCCATTTCAACATGACACCATTTTGACATCTGCTTGTGAAAACCCACTTGCTGTGAAATTTCTAACAGCAATCTTGCTCACAGATTGTGGAGGTGGTGTGAACTCCAGCAGGGCGTCTAGAGGCCAATGGGCCTCTCTCGGGGCCTGGCCCTGGCAGGTCAGCTTGCAGATCGCAGGCTCTCACCGCTGTGGAGGAGCAATAATTTCCCCCTACTGGATAGTCACTGCAGCACGCTGTGTGGCAAAGTCAGTCTTTGTTTACTGCGCTTATCAAAGCAGTGGTTGTAGTCTGATCTCCGCCTGATTCTACTCTCTGTTGTGTCTCTCCTCCGCAGGGCCTCCAACCCTGGAGTCTGGACAATGTATGCTGGGATTGTGAATACATTAGGCACTCTGTTTAACCCTGCTTACTCTGTGAGCCACATTATAATCCATGAAGGCTACAACAACCTCACTCGCAGAAATGACATTGCTCTGATGAGGCTCTTCAAACCTGTGGACACGACAGGTACTTACAAAAAGATTTACTAGAAGAAGAGCAGCATATCAACACATCCATACTCAGCAAAATNCGCTACAACAGCCTCACTCGCAGAAATGACATTGCTCTGATGAGGCTCTTCAAACCTGTGGACACGACAGGTACTTACAAAAAGATTTACCAGAAGAAGAGCAGCATATCAACACATCCATACTCAGCAAAATGTATCCCAATTTTTACACAGCTTTTTTAACCAATCACATATTCCTTTTGCAGATTTATAACAACAGTTATCTTTTTTTCTCTGTTAGCCTCCAGAAATATCAGACCAGTGTGCCTCCCAAATGTTGGACTAAACATCACGACTCCTCAAAGCTGCTGGACAACATGGTTTAGTCGCACAATAAATGGAGGTGAGACAGTTATGGTTAAAAAGTATTATGTGTTGTGCTGAACAGAAACTTCATCAGTGGAAAAACACAAAAGACTCAAGTGAAGACCAGAAACTCAAATTAAACAAGTGTTAAAAAGATGAATGCATCACTGCTGGTGTATTTCTTAAAGCTAACACTGGGAGGCGCCATAGTCAAAGCCTTTAACCCTGCTTTACTCACCAGTAGTTGCCTGATATACTGTAATTTGGAATGTATGTGAACAAATACCATCACACTGAATTTGCATACAGAGAAAGTCAATGGAGGATGCTGTATTTCTTTGCATTCACTCCATTTGTAATGCAAAGTGTAATTTTATAATATTATTCCAGCATGAGAAATTCCTGATAATGGGTGTCAGCAGGTCTGTGTGTATCTGGATCTTTGTTTGTTTAACCAATAAACCACAAGTAAAGTCAACAGGTTTTCAACACCCATTAGCACCTGTTCTCACTAGTAACTATTATTTTATTTCTCACTCAGTTAAATTCTTCAAATGGATAGATGTGAATGAGTCTGATCTTTTGTAATGATGAAACAGCTTACAGAGCTTTTTCTCATAACAACCTCATAACAACATCTGTAAAACTAAGGAGATGGTTATGGACTTTGCACAGTCCACAAAAATGAGTCCTTATTTATCAATAGATGTCAAGCTTTTGCAACAAAGATATATGTTTTTTTCAGTGTTTTGCATTTGTGGTGTTTATCATACCCACATACTGAAATGAAAATGTTTAATAATCAGAAAATATCAAAATAATCAAAAATCCCTCTCATTCAGCTAAGGCACTTTTTGTTCATCTCCCTTCAAGAAAAAGTGAATATAGTATAAGGAGCAGAATTGATACAATAGTTTTCACAGCAGCACATATCCTAAGGCAGTGAGGGTCTTTAACTGCTTTAACAGTTTAGTCCATGAACTTAATATAACTGTGTCCCCTTAATGCACCAGAAACTTGTGTTTTATTTACTGTTAGAATATTTTATATTTTTATTCTTTTATTTTGATGTGTCTGTGCTGATGTGTATTTGTGCTGTATTGTTGATGTGTGTTTGTATTGTATTGTTTTTGACTAAAAGCACACAATAACACACACACAAAACTTCTTGAATCAAGTAATGTTTCCATCTCTCCAACAGACTCCAGCTCTCTACACTTGATGGAGGCTCAGGTCTCACTCATAAATACTTCAGTCTGCAACAACTCCAATGTCTACAATGGCAGGATATCACAGGACATGCTCTGTGTCAAAGGGATGGAGGCAGGATCAGACACATGCCATGTATGACTGACGACACACTTCAATTTAAAACCAATACAACAAAACTCTTTTTGAACTGATA
Organism: Rastrelliger brachysoma; assembly: GCA_024605115.1. Taxonomy (NCBI): domain Eukaryota; kingdom Metazoa; phylum Chordata; class Actinopteri; order Scombriformes; family Scombridae; genus Rastrelliger; species Rastrelliger brachysoma. The sequence continues at coordinate 5,242 of JANJYP010175655.1, forward strand.
ACATCAAACATGTCACAAAGTGCAGTTTATTTTATAATGTAGAAAGCACCAGCGTGACTGCCCTCAGGGTTAATGTGTTGCTATATTGGCTTTAAATACATAGTCAACTGATCACAATGTACACAGAGACTTGTTGGTCTTTACGTCAGTAGTAACAAATGGTTTTTATGATAAAATATTTTTATAACAGATGCAACTGATAACAGACGCTGACACAAATAGTTTCTGTTCTTCAAAGAATTCAAAGCATGTCCACACGCATTCGATGACTTCTAACACACTATTTATACAGTCAAGCAGACAATGAATGTAAAGTAAGGGCAATGAGGAGGCAGCTGACTAACATACAAGTATACAAGAGTTTTTCTTGCCTCTAAACTGAATAAATATTCTCTCTTCATCATGAGTATGCATCATGTACACTGTGTAGCTCAACTACTCTCGCTCAGTCTGTGCTGGACTCTTTTTCAGGCTGACAGTGGTGCACCTCTGGTGTCCCTGAAGGACGGAGTATGGTGGCTCATTGGGGACAGTATTTGGGGAGAACACTGGGCAGAGCAGAACAAACCAGGTGTTTATGGCAACATCACCCATCTCCTGGACTGGATCCACTATCAGATGAAGGTAAAAACTCACAACAGTCAAATTAACAGCTAACAAAGTGTTAAATGGACTCACATAAGCAGTTTAACAAAATCAGACTCCAGTCTATGCTAAAAATTTCTCTGTGCTGTATTTGCAAATAAATTGTAGCATTTGAGTTAATCTGCTTGGGGCAACAGATACAATAAGCAGTAATACCTACAGTATATTTGAATTGCAGTATGGTCTTGATAAAAGTTGACATTTTAACATTGCAGTTTGAGTTTGATTATATTTATTTAACTGTTACATATAAAAGGGCTACAGGTTTGAAATAATGATTAATAACAAATAATCTGATTTTATTTAAACTTAATGAAATGTGGCAGTTGTTTTCATAAAAATTTAAATTTTCTCCTTTGTTGTGTTTGATTTGCATTAATGCTTAAAGAAGCATTAATTGTGTGGAATAATGTTCAGACAAAGGAAACAATTAAAAACAATGTTTGTGTCTTTGCAGAAACATCAAAATGACTGACGGGACCAAAGAGGAAATGTCTGAGATGTTGCTGTTTAAAGTTTTTTAGAGCATGGAAACACTTTGTCAGTCTCAATATTAAACTGTATGTATAGCTAACTTATAAAATACATTTTATGTATTAGTTTTATTTTTGTGTATTACTTTTATTTCTATGTATTTGAGATCCAGAAAGACTTGAATAAACCTGAATCATTTTGATTGAAAATTTCCATTTAGTGAATTATCCATTAATGGAGATGTGCCACGTTTCAACACAAGATGTCACTCACAAATCACATCAAGCTTGAAGCACAATCATTTCAGAGGACGTGTTGGTCCTGTGTCACTATTTTGATTTATATCTTTATTTTGGTCTTTTTTTTTTATTATTTACAGCACAAATACAATTTTGGAACAGAAAAATACACTTATAAATAAGTGAACATTCAAAGATTCAAGTGTACCTTCAATTTGACACTTTTAAATGTTGGCAGACTGGGATATTAGTGCAGTTTGAGATATGTCACTCATTACCAGAATGAAACAGCACATATTTCTCTTTCAGATTGTGCAGCACAGCCTCAGCAGAGGACCGTGTTTCACATACCGTATCACTGACTGTTCATATAAAGCTGTTGGTGTTTTTATTGCTAACAGGTCAATCAGCTAAAAAGCTAACTGTGGTCCACATGTACAGAAGATGACACATGTACAGTAGTTTAAATATGTGTGTTTTGAAATCCTTTGGCTTCTACTTCAGTGTTTGATTTGTATAAAATGTGCAGTATAAATATATACCCTTGCATATCTAGTATCATAACTGCATCTAAAAAGCAAATACTTGGAATAATAAAATCACATTCAAAAGTTGGACAAAAACATTATTAGTAAAATCACAATACAACACATTGCATAATTATTATTTTACAGATTGAGAATTATTCATCTTTACCTTTATATTACACTTTTTAGATTTTAGAGACATTTTAGAGACAAAGTGCAATTCAGCAGTCAGTCTCACACTCCTGATACTGTATATCAAGATGCGTTTGCAGTGAGCTGAGACTTAAAGGCACTACAGGCACTGTAAACATGTGTGTAACCTCAGAATATTCTTCTCATTAAATGTGATTGTTTCAGCAGCTTTTCCCCCTTAAACTCAAAATACACAGGCACAAATTTTAATTACAATTACAGACTTTAAGTATAAGAAGGCATTCCTTCATTGATCACAGATTTGGCATTCAGATCTTTAAAGAAGCTAAGAGATCTGTTGGAGGCAGATGATCAACAATAAAAGCACTTTTTAAAGAGGTTTTGAGCCCTTAGAAATTATTAATACACAATTTGCCTGGATATCAAATCTGTAACTTTTAAATTGTTAAAGAATAGTAGTGCATGTACTGCTAATGTCCTCCTCACCTGCTGTGATTGTCTGTAAGGAAAGAACTCCACCTTTTGATATTACTGTTTTACACCAATGCTGTGTGATGGTGTGCGTCACAAGGTCTTCGATAAAAAAAAAAAGTTTGGTGTTTTTAGGGTGGACTTTCCCTTTAAGAGGCAGTTGATCTGTCCGCGTCTACCTCCTTGGGCCAGGCTGATGAGTGCAGTCTAGAGTCTGTTAGACACTCTGAGGCGAGGGTTGATGGTCGGTGTGGGCCGAGCCTAACCCCTTTCGCCACCACTGTGGACGGGCGTTGCTCGCTGGTCTCCCGTTTGTTGACCCTGTTTGCCCGTCCCATTCCTCTCAGTCACTTGATGCGGTGGCGGACCAGCGAGGACTCGTCAGTTATCTCCCCAGAGTGGTCTCTGCGTCGGCAGGGCAGGACCAGCAGAAGAAGCAGGATGATGAGGATCACGGCACAGACTGCCATCAACGCGTAGGAAATCACCCACAGCAAAGGTTCCTTTATCATCCCACTGGAGCAGTCGGCCGCCACGTCTGCCGCTGAGAAGGGTCCAGCTATCTCTGACAGAGCCACTCCACCACTCACTGCAGATAAATATATGACAGATTATTACAAAACTCTGCTCTGATTAGATGAATCACAGTGAAAACTAACCAGGTAAAATAAACATTCATGAAAATCTATTGACTCATAAAAAAAATAAAATGTTAATACATAATAATATATATATTTTTTTAATACAGCTGGATAAAAACAATGAGCCTAATGATTAAGACACAGGAAGGTTTTTTGAAAAATCAATTTGAAGACAAGCAGTTAACACTTAGGTGATATTGCTTGTTGCAGATATAAAATGTCAATTAGATTACTATTGAGCTAAGATGTCCATTCACTTAGAATGGCAGCCACTAAGCATCATTAGGGGTTATTTGCTTCACCTGGGCAACTCATCACTCGCTGAAAGTTTTCTGCGTCCAGATTTTTGCAGCCAGCTCCTGCTATCAGAACTGGCTACCTCACTGTCACAAGCCTGCATCCTTAACCTTAAGCCTACATCTGCTCAAAGTCTATTACTTATTACAGAACAAAAGTGATCTTTGTACTTTAAGATGAGAGCTGGGAAGCCCGGCCCAAGTTCATATTTACACAGAACATCAGGGAGAACCACTGTTGAAGGTTTAATCTCTGTTGTTTACGTCAAAATGAATGGGATTTGCTGGTGGAGTTGGTCAGTCAATTCACAAGTAGTATTGAACAGTACATTACCATTACACAGTTTGCTTTGCCTTAAGTTATTAATTAATCTAAGCTAAATGCCTGGACTGTATGTTTCTTGTTCTGTTTAAAATCATATAATGCAGGAAGATTTATAACATTAAATGTCATTTAGCTTTAATGTTTTGTTGACCTCTATCATCAGTTGACACTGCTGGTCTCAAAGTCCCTGTTTCCCTTTGTTTGAATTGTTTTTTTACACAGACATAACAGTCAATAAATAATTAAAAGTTCAGAAGAATCTTAAATAGTATTAGTAGTATTTTTTGTCCTTGACCAGTCGAAGGTTTGCCAATTCTGAACTATATCTTAAGGTGAGTATCAAGTGTTATACATCAAATAGTTCAGGTGAACCTATCCATTTTGGTGCAGAGTAAAGTCACCATCATACATTACTATCGTGTGAGCTTACCATATTTGACAAAAAAGAAATAAACAAACAAAAAGCCAAAACACACCCAGTCAAACAAAACTTATTTGCTGAATAAATCCGTAGTCAACCAATGTTTTTTTCAAGATGTATTTATGTTTCAAAACTCCATGTGACATTTGGTGCAAACGCTCCTTTTCCTCTTTAAGTTACAGTTATTTATTAATATTGGTCTGGCCAAATATGGGTGTATTTTGAGTTGACAATGGAACAAAATATAAATTTTGTTTTTCAGTCAATATCACCATTGAGTGTAAATATCAGAGTGTTATATATCTGTTGATATATGGAAGACTGCACTTTTTGCACAGTGAGTGCAGACAGTGACTTGATGCACCAAAAATTTGCCATGATACACACACCAGCATAGTGTTGGCAGCTCCAGATGTTTAAGATAGCCTGTGAACCACTTTGTTTGGAGATCTGTCTTTCATATATGTTGAGTTTTACATACTTTCCCATCTTAGTAACAATCCTCCACAAGGACCTATGCATGAACGTAGGTATGTATCCTCACCTGCACAGTTGCTGAGTGCAAAGCCCAGTCTTCTCTCAGCACGATCAAATACTACGTAGAAACCTTCCATAACTGTAGCGCCGATAACCAGGCCATTGGCAGATGAAGACACCCCGAAACGGAAGCAGTCCAGCGTGCCATCCACATCTGTGATTGGCTGGATGTATAGCTGCAGCACAAGAGAGAAAAGTGATGACTACTAATGAGTTTATGTCTCTTAACTGGATATTTGTGTTTATGTGTTCATGTACCTGAGGAAGGATGGTGATGCGGAAGGACTGGCTGGTGTTTGTAGCTCTTAGGTAGATGGACAGCTTGGGGAAAAACCTCCAAGGGGTCTCTCCCTTCATCCAGCATGCAAGCTTGGTGCCATCCCAGAACCCTGAGGAAAAGTCCTGGATCTAAACCAAAGAAACAAACACATGGAGGAGGAGACAAAGGAAAACAGAAGGTCAGTGCAACAAAAACAGGCTTTGCTATTTTCCTTATTGAGTTGTAAACCTGATCCACTTGGGATTAATCTGCAAGGATGTAGGTACTTTAATTGAAAAACGTTGCTTCCGGATTCAAATTAACCTTGAGTACTGTTTGTGTACAGTTGTAATAGGTGGAAAATGTGTAACAGAGTAGGAAAAAAAACCCTAAACAAAAACATGGACATATTTTTTTTATAGAAGAAAAACTCCTAATGCTTCCTCTCAAAGCTACTGTCCTTGAGCAGTGTGTGTGTGTGTGTGTGTGTGTGCATGTCTGTCCTTTCATCCCCTGCAACTCTTTGCTCTGACAACATGTTTCATCATTGTCTGTGGAGAGACTGCAGCGTACCAGAGAGCTCCGTGTGATGGCTCCTACCACCGCGTTGAAGACGTTGACAGGAAGTCGCAGCAGTGTTGTCCCACTATCGACTATAGCTTTATCCATATTATACTGAGAGAAAAAAAGAGAAAGAGTGAAGTGGAGTAAGATTTCTTTCACTTCAATGGGCTGCTACTGAAGACCTTGGGCAAACAAAAAAAAAATCGAAAATAAGGAGCAGACAAAAACAAATTGAATTTCCCTTCTTCCAGCTCATCGTGAAAACATATCAACCAGAGTACATCTGTTGTCTGACCGGTTCTTCTCTGTGCTTGCGATTCAGAGATAAAAATGTACTGACATATCATGAAACTCTGCACAGCAGTGGGCGGTGTTTAATGGTTTCAGATATCATATAAGAAATGTAGAAGTTTACCTCTCTGCAGTCCAGATCCAGATTCTGGTTACCGACCTCCAGCTTCAAAACCTCCACTTGGTAGTACCACTCCTCTATTATAGGGGTGTACCACACTGACCCCTGATACAGAGTTGGTTCAGCCCCTCCCATGATCTAAGGAAGAAACACAAAAACAAAAACAAATCCTAAAACACTCATTCTATCATCATTCATCAGTGGGTCATCTGTGAACACAACAACACAGTGAAAATCCAACAAGGGTACACTCCAGCAAAGGTTTATCCCATATATTTTGGCAGAGTACATAAACACACACACACACACACACACACACACACA
>JANJYP010175664.1:0-11344 GCA_024605115.1 Rastrelliger brachysoma
TCTCAGAATCTCACACAGCGGCGAGGCGGAGTTGTACTTCGACCGTGCAACACAGCAGCTCCGAGAAGGGGAAGCACCACCTGCTGCCAGCCTCAATATGAAGAGTAGTCACCAGTTTCTCCCCCAAGTGTCACTCACCAGCAGCAGAAAATGCGCCGTTTCTTTCAACTGTAACACTCTCGATTCCACCAGAAAAAAAAGAGGAAAGCTTTTGAACCCCGGAGGTGACACACTCAAACACCGACACACAATGAAATAAAGCTCCTTCTCTTACAATGTGCACACATGAAATCCTGAATGATCACCACCACCACCACCACCAAGCAGACAGGGCTCACTGGGCAGCAACTGAAGCATGCGTGACCCCCGCTGACCGCTGCCGAGCCACTGGGACAAACCCACAGGTAGTCGTGCATAATTCCACTTCCTGCCCCCAGTAATGGCTTCTGCTGACCTCTGGCTGCACGTCGCGACCTATCATGCCCCATCAAGCTCGTCCCAGTCCTCACAGCACGGCAGCCCCCGAGGCTGAGTGAACAAGGGGCTCGAGAGATTGTTTTAAAACACACAGTACTCCATTACTGTCACTTTTTCACTCGATAAAAGACATTAGCAGTAAAATCTTCTGTGTAAATTCTGTAATGTATTCTGCTTACTTTCAGATACACAGTATGTGAGTTATAGGTACTGATAGACGTTTAAGACCTGGTTTAATGAAATGAAGTCTCATTTTTTAGTCACAGTCCTGTCAAGTAAAATAAAAATTATGACATAAAAGTGCTTCTATAATTAAACAACACTCTTTTCCTCAGAATGAGACACTGTTATCCTGATAGTGATGATTTTGGGAGTTATATTTTATAGAGATTTCTTTCAAGGCCACAAACTCTTCCTCAAAAAACATACCCAAAGTCCTAAAAATGTATATTTTCAAACAATTCAAGGTCTTTGTCATCTCTCAGGTGGTGTTCAAACCAACATTAGCTCTGCGTGAAAAAATGCAGCCCCTTCATTCATATGAATGATGGCAGTGCACTGACGTAGGAAGCTCCAGAAAAAAAAAAAAAAAAAAACAGGGTCGTGGGGGAGAAATGTTGAATATGATTTGATTTTTGATTCAACAAAACATCATCCAGCAAGGTGCTGCACTGGCACGTACTTGTAAGAGCACATTCCTGGTGTATAACTTTGTAAAGTGAGCATAGTAATTCTGCTCTTACACTGCATTTACCGCAACATGTGATATAGTAGCTGATAATGATGATAACCTTCCAAAGTTGTTCAGTCCTATTTGTGTGTATGAATATCTGTGTGATGCTTTGGTGACTGATTAGTCTCTAAATGCGTTGATCAATAGATCTAACTCGACTGCCTGGATTGTATATCATTATTCCATCGGTATCTTAGCCGACATGCCACCACCAACATCACATTACATTGTTTTAAACCAGTGTGTAGGATTTAGTGATATTTAGGTTGCTAGATATCTAAACTACAAAACAATACACATCTTAAACTAAATAAATGGCCTTCCAAGGATCATTTTCACTTAAAGATAAAAAATAATTGCGAGTTAGTTATTAAATCTGTTTTCATCAAGTTAAAAAAAAGCCTAAAAAAAGCTTAAATACATATTGTAATAATTAATCTGTTTTTCACACAGATGTGATAAGAAAACATACTTGACTCAAGGCTTAAGGTGCTTTATTGTACTCAATATTTGTGCAGGTGAAACGACTAAAACCTTCCACTTTTTACACAAATTAATGCAGTTATTGTGTCAGTAGGTGAGGTATTATTATTCATAAGTATACTACACATGCTTGTGCATCTAATTGTGTGTTGATATATACTGTATGTTCCAACTCCTTCATTTTACGTATGCGTGTGAAAACACACACATACACACACACCCACACACACACATTGAACTGCAGCTGGCTGACTGGATGGGATGACATGTTAAGGATGTGTTAATTCACCCCTCTAAGTTTCCTTATCATGTCTGCTGCTTGGTCATTCATTAATAGTCCTGTTTTAATTAGCCATTAGTGAACACACTCCCCATGTCAGAGATATGAGATTGGTGGTGGGGGTAGTGTATGTATCTGTGTGTGTGGAGAGGAGTGGGAGTGGAGGGTTGTAGGCATACTGCAAGGAAGGTGGATGTGTAGCGTGTGTGTGTGCGTGCGTGTGTGTGGACAGCTCCATTCTCCCACTGTGGCGGCAGAACAATTGGCAGGGACACGCTGTTCAGTGGGGCCTCCTCCTCATTATTGGCCCACTGCTCACTTGTGAGCCGTATCATTGTACTGCAAGACAATGGCTGCCAGGGGCCCCACCCGACATGATACCCCCCTCCACCCTAACCCCCTTTCCAAACACACACATACCAGCTCAACTCCCACTCCCCATCCCTTTATCATTTACCCCACAGAGCAATTGCCCACTCCCCCTTTACATCTCAACCCTGCAGTATCGCTGCACCTGATTGGCTGCGGCACAGACAGCTGACGCTGGTCAGAGTCCACAGCAAGAGAACAGGGGATTAAGCCTAATTAGCATGAACAATAAAAACAAACAAACACACATTGGGGAGAGGGGTCACCAAGGCAATCCCACTGTCTCTCTTAATTAGCATTGTTTACCAAGTGACACAGTTGGTTCATGATATCTGCTACATAGCAGCACATATCTATTAGGTATATCGCTCTCTCAGTCATGTGCACACTGTGCTGAGACACACAATACATACATGTGTGGTGTGTTTATGAATGTATGTGTAAGCTGAACAAGATTGTTTTTATTGCCTGTGAAAGATTAGTGATGTTAATTATTGACTTTAAACCTCATCTGATTAAACTTTGTGTCATGAAACTTGGTTTTTACTGCAGTGTCTGAAATACATTGCATTTAAAAAAAATGTGGACACTGCCATCCACACTTCTATACATTTTANTTGGTTTTTACTGCAGTGTCTGAAATACATTGCATTTTAAAAAAATGTGGACACTGCCATCCACACTTCTATACATTTTAGGTTAGAACACTTCCCATTGCATGTTCCTATTGAAATCAGTCTTAATTATGTAGCATATAGGAGTGTTGTTGACGGTTCCTGTGCCTTCCCAAGAAAAAAAAAGTCCAGAATGAAAAAAAAGATATGAATGCATACTTTATTAGAAAAAGAAATGCATTCATTATCAAAAATCAAAATCTCATTACAGAAAATACCCATGTATACAATCAAAGTATTGCTCCATGCTGGTCAAAATGATCTCAACAGCAAACTCTAGCATTGCATGTAATTGAGCAGTTCTGTCACACACATATGAACCTCAAGAAACCTCTCTTCTATTTATCAGATTTAGGCATGACAGCAACATAACTTTAGCTCCAAAAATATAATATCAATACATTTACTTTCCACTTGTCTACAATCACTTTATGAAAGAAACTTACTTACATAAAGCCTGTGACCCCAGTTGGGCGTAGGCCGCCAACAAATGTTCTCCAGGCATTCCGGGACTGAGCCAATTTCTCCAGCTGTCCCCAAGTACAGCCAGTTCTGCCTCCAGGTCACAGCGCCAGGTGTTTCTGGGTCTGCATCTTTTCCTTTTCCCTTATGGATTCCAAAAGAGGGCATGTCTTGTGTTGCTGGATGAAGGCTTGCAAAGACTGTGACCAATCTATCTCCAGTATCTTTGAAGGATTTCTTCCTCTGCAGGCTGCTGTCTTGTTCACTGCCTCAGTTCCTGGTTGCTGATAATATCTGGCCTGTGAATCTGGAGGCCAGCTGAATGTCTGAATTCTCTTCATGTTGGTGAGAGTTGTTCTCCAGTCCTTGAAGGTATTAAAGATCCTGATCTTGGTGTTGGTGGTCAGATCTGAGGGTCTCCAGACATGTTTTCAGCAGATGGAAATGTATGAATAATAGGAAATTAGATCGAAGGAGGTTGGAAGAGTCTGTAACTCTGACTTCAACTCTGCCCAGATCATTTGGACTGAGCTGATATATCATGCTGATGATGATGTATCACTGCAAATGTGTCCACATACTTTTGACCATGTAGGACTTCAACTTTTTTTCTACTATGGCCAGTTCCAAAAGTCAAAACTTTCAAACTAATATCCAAACCAAATAATACTTTGCCTCAAGGGTTACAAGGTTTCCATACAGTCATTTGCATGTGGCATTCACACATACAACACACTCATGCATAAAGTTCCTATAGGACATTGATGAGCTGAATAAAAAAAAAAAAAAATCGATTGCCATACCACATATATAAATATTAGTGAAGAGATGATTGATGATGGGATTTTTAAATCTCTTTGGCATCGTAGAAAAATTGCATTTGCCAACCCCTGGGGAACTCATAGCTGCAGTGGGGGTCAGTGAAAACTGGGCCAAATCAAAGTGATTAAGGACCTGCAAATCAATAACGCTTTTATATTAGATTTACTCACCCTACTCGGATCACACCGAGTCAGCAGAAAGATAGAGATAGGCAGGGGCTGAAATGAACCCAGATCCAACTAAGCATCGGCAGATTGGGTGCCGGTATAAATCTTTAGGCTCACATCAAGTAAGTCTTTGAGGCGTGATAAAATAATATAATCATCTTTAAATGGTGGGGTGAGGATAAGTTGAGGACCGTCTTTTGTTTCTGCTGATCCCTGAACTCCTGTGTTTTGATGATGAAACTGAGGGGAACCATTACCCAGAAGCCATCTGTGAGGAATGCTGATGGTTTTACTTTAAATTTGGAGGGATGTCGTTGTACAGTGGAAACGTCTGAGGAGGCTGTTTGAATGTGGAATTATGCCAGAGACAGAGGTAATCACCAAAGGCTGTCAGAGCTGGAGGGAGAATATACTGTAGGCTGTAACGATAGTGATTCAGTTTCCAAGGGAGAACAAGAGGATGTCTTAATGCCACAAAAAGAGGCACAGTAACACGAATCAAGCCAAATAAATACATCACACATTTCTTTATATATATAATCTGTTTTCATGTGACAGTTTTATGCAATATATGGTTGGTGTTCTTAAAGAATAATCTACTCAAAAGCATGAGAATACTATACATTTATGGGTATGTCTTTGTTTGCTTGTTATACATTTGGTCTAATATTGAATAACATAAACACCATTCAACACCATTTCAATGTGAAATAGTAGTAGTCTATTGCCAATATATTATTATATTGTTAATTTCTCACAAAACTGCAAAAGCTAGGGACATACCACTGTTTTCTGATCGGCCTCCTGTTTATATTAACTTAATAAAAACCACTTGACTGACGTGAAGAAAAAAAATCATGCTCACAGTTAAACCAACAATCATTGCTCATAGGGGAAAGACTCTCATGTCAAAGTCACACACCATGTCGACCAATTAGCCAATTCCTTCCCTCCTGGGATGTGAAGATATGTGAAGTGCATTTAAGATAACCTTTCAGAAATCGCAGTCAACCATCAGGTGTTGCTGTCAGTCCTGCAGAGTAAAATACCAAGAGTGTCTTATTGCTAACAGTCATATGAAAATTGTAAAAACCTCAACATAAGACTCACAGCTGAAAACAACAAGCTTTACAACCCTTCTCCAAGTTGTCAAAAGACCAGACATTCTGCGAAATGCAAGAACAAACTAATGAAAACAGACAAGGCAGGTTGAGGGAAAGTGGATATAACAAAACCGCAAGTTGAAAGATTTCATCACAATATAACTTCTGGATTGTATCAGAAATCAGAGGTAAATGATAAGCTATCTGAGGTTTGATTTTTACTTGAGAGCAACTTCTCCCTTGAGCCACAAAAACCACATCTGTTGCGCTGTTGACATAGAAGATACAGAAGGATCCAAGTTGGTGAAAGAAGCAGATCCTGATCTCAGCCCAGATATCAAGGCTTACAGCTTTCAGATGGCAATACAAGCAGACACTTACAGGCTTTGGTTAAACTGAATGAAAAGAGATATACGAGGAGAATGTGTACGTTGTAAATGTGTATGTTTCACATATGCAAACAGCCTTCTCTGTTAACGCCAATTAGTAAATAAATAGCTCTGTGGTGACAATTAGTTGAACTAGTCTTGAAATGAGCGCCTGGGCATGTGCATACACACTTGCACACGTACAATGTGCCATTGCCCCTCATCTCCATGGAGACCACATGTCCCCCACCCTCCTCCACCCACCACCCACCGCCCCCCTACCTAACCAGTGTTTGTCTCACAGTAAATCTAAATTGGCGAGTGCAGTTAACCCCCTCACCTCCTTCTCAGCCAGCTCCTAAGTCTCTGGATCTCTCTGCAGTAGACGATGAGAGAGAATTACAATCAATGTGAGAAAAAAAGAAGAGCAGGGGAAGGGAGGGGGGTAAAAAAAAAAAAAAAAAGAAAGAAAAAAAGGCAGTAGAACGTGTTAGCGCACAACAGACCCGGGGTCACGCAGAAGTCACGTGTTTTTTTCTTTTTTTTTTTTTTTGTTTTTGTGCTGAAGATAAAGAAAAAAAAAACTTTCATTCCATGCGTGTGTGTTTTACAGTTTCCTTTGTGGAATGGAAGGCCATTTTGAAGGAATCTTTGATGTGATGTGGTACAAGGGAAAGCGGATGGCTATATGTGTGTTTGTATATTGGAAAGGGTTGGGGAGCGGCAGGGCTCTGAAGGAACCTCCAATCTGTTTACAGCTCTGATTGGAATTACACAATCAATTACCACCCCCTGCTGTGGCCCAAATGAGCCAGCCCAAAAGACAGGGGAATTGGTTAAATGTTATTGTTGGGAGGCCATTATCCAACAATCGGGGTGGTTAATGCAAGAAAATGACATTCATTAAAAGACTCGACGGGAGGCTCCCAGGGGCCAGGCTACAGCTGACCCTCATTCACCGCCAGGCTTTGTGGGCCCTCGTCCACTGTGGGGAGGGGAGATCATGTCAAAGGCACAAAATGCTCCTCTTTTGTCAGAGAGTGGCCTTCAGTCTCTCTTTGCAAGCATGTGTGTGTGTGTGTGTGTGTGTGTGTGTGTTAATGTGTGTGTGTGCCAGAGAGGGTCAGAGAGCCAGAGAAAATACCTGTGACTGCGAGTGTGAATGTTTTTGTGCTTGAGAGAATGTGTGAGGTGTCAGAGAGAGAGAGAAAGAGAGAGAAAAGGGATAATTACATCATTCTGTGAATTAGAAGAGTAGAGGGGGAGAGTGATTGAGGCCCCCCTCGCCGATGGATGCACATGTAATCCTGTAGTAATGAGGCAGCACCAGAATCATACTCCACACACACTTAGTCCGATAATGTATATCATCATCGCTACAGCTTGAGAAAAAAAAGAAAAAAAATGTTAAAAAAAAACCCCGTTTTTCCCTTTTTGCGAGTGCTCTTCTAGCCAGCAACGGTGATATCATCTTTTCGACGCAGACTGAGCTATCATAAGCCAAAAGTCAAAAGTAAGTGCAGACATCAGCCCACAGAGAGAAAGCATACCGGTCGCGGCATTATTTTTGATACAGGAGCCCTGTGAGAGATTATTTTTTGCAAACTTCCACCAACGCAAAAGGCTTTTTATTTGCCTTGTTCTATTCAGAGAGTTGTGGATAGGACGGCAGGTCAGCGAGAGGAAGACAGACGTGGCCTTGTTATTTTTGTTCATCCTCCAAGAAACATCATTTATGAGGAGAAGGAATGCATTCCTTTATGGCAAAAAGTCACTGTGTAGCTGCTTGTACACTACACAGAATGAATTAATGGGGCTGTTTGACAAGAAGGTCCAAGAACTAAACTCAGCAACCTTCCTCCAGCTTATATCCATGATTGTATTTCCACTATGTCTGAAGAACATTGAAGATCAGGCTAAAAGCTGAATTGAAAAGCTAAAGCTAAAGGTTTGGCTTGAGTTGTTGTATTCAGCATATACTGACTGCTTGATGCTTGAATAGATGTTGGATAGAAGCTACTCAGTGCAAGAAAAGAGGATGGTGTAGATGAAAGCTACTGAAGCAGAAATCCACATACAAAGACTCGAGGGTAGATCCGAAAAAACATGCCAATGGTCACATCTGTTGGAAGTATACATACAGGCGTCAATCACTATTATCACCTGCTTCAAATGTACTGATCATCTTATTTTTATACTTTAGTTTATATCAGAAAAACAGCTCATTGACAAAATTACTTGTTTACTCATGTTGTGCACAAGTTGCAACATTGCAAGATGCACAAGTTAGCAAGACATGTGTTTGACCAGTTGGAGACTTGGAGACAGCAGCAACAGAAGTCATTTTGAAACCAAGATCCAGAATATGATCTTGAGTATATTCATTTGAGTTGAAGAGACACTAATGTAACAATTCTGATAACCAAGGTCTGATCCTAAATCAAACTCAACACACAGGCCAAACAGTCAAAGGTAAATACAACCAAACCAATAACAGGTAAGAGGTCATTTACTTAGGAAGACAAAGAAATAGGTACAGAAGGCTTGGATATCTCAACAGGTGATAGACAGGAGAGGGCTAATGCTCCAGGGTGGGTATATACTGTATAGTGAAGATGTAAGGTCAGATGATTGGGAAAAAGACTGAGGATAAATGATTGACAAAAGGGAATTGGGAGTTCAAAATGACAGTACTACAGATGTTACCAAACTAGCATAGCGAAGGAAACAGAAGATATAAAAAGGCAACATGCTCATTCAAGGACCATAATATTGCTCTAAAAGGGTGATCTGAGAGATAAATGTGAAGCATTCTTTTAATCTTTTCACCAAGGTGTTTGTCATCCCCCTCCCCACTTTGATGTTTCTTCGTGTCCCATTCTCTCTTTAGAGTTTGAATTCACGTCCTTTATTATCTATGAGGCCAAGCGACTGACATCCGATTAGCACTGATAACTGTTACAGATAACCAAGACAAGGAGGGAGCCACGGGAGTGTGGATCCCAGCGGTGTGCCCATTGAGGACTGAATCAATTTTGCGCACTCGCCAGGCCTATGGCTTATTGAATACACAGATTGACCCTGCTAAAGACGGCTGCTACCTCAAAGCCAAACTCTGACCTTTGACTCTTGACCATCTGTTGACTCTTAGGGAAAAAGAGAGGAATTCTAGAATAAAAGCATTGCAACATTCATTTTGGCAAGAAAAATGTCATTGTGCACATAAAGGGATGAAATAGAAATCTAATATAGTAATTACAAAGCAATAGTTTAATGAAATTTTCTGGTTGCTACAGTTGCATGCTGTCTAGTGTGAGCCAGGCTCATCAGAGAGAGGTGAAATAATTATCACAGGCACCTGTTATGGCAAAGAACAGGTGGAGCTATAGCGTTTGTAATCTCACATCTCAACGGATATTATCGAGATGTGTGTGGGTGTGAATGTGTATGTGCACACAAATTTCATCTTTGTGCCAGACACTGTGTGTGTGTGTTAGGTGCTGAGTTAAGCCTCTTATTGAGAAACAAGCCACAGTAGCAACATGCCTCGCTGTTTCCCCCAGCATCTGTCTTGAGCAGCATGGGGCCTCCGTGCGTATACAGGAGGGAGGGGAGTAGGAAGCCCCGGAGAGGCGGCTTCCCTTCATCTCTGCTTCCTCTCACTCTCTCTCTCTCTCCCTTCTCATTATTTGGGAGGCAACTCTGGAGTTTAAAAAAGACCCCTCTCTCCACTCTCTCCCTCCTTCTCTCGTCTCAGTATGTGTTTTTTTGTCTTCCATCATCTGCGAGTCAGCGCTGGGTCATATCACAACACGACGTGCTCTGCTGTGAGTTTAGCACCAGACACGCCAGCTCCCCGCCACTTCCTTCGTGCAGACACAATTTCTTTGAGACACACTGCGCCACACTGTCAAAATACTGGAGGTAGATAAGGCAGCAAGTCGAACGCAGGAGCTGTCCTGAATGTTAGGAGACTCTCACAGCTACTTGCCTCTTTCCTGTTTCTTGAGAAATGTGGAAGTACAAAACTATATTGGGAAAAAAATAGAGTGGAAGCAGAAGAAATGCACTTGATGGGTAGACTCCCAGTATAACTATTTAGTTTGTTCTTAAATCACAACTCCTACTCCTACTACTACTACCACTACATTACTCTCTCTGGGTCGCAATATAAGTCGAAAAAAGGGTAAGGTAATGTTACATCAGCACGCTCTAATGCAGTTGTACATTTTCAGATAACTGCAATCTACACATGATAAGACAAACACCTTTAAAAGGTTAATAGATGTGACGTGAGACTGTAATTCTATTCCCATTGCAACAGATATTGTCTGTCTTTAGCTGTAATGATTGGTAATAAAGGTGCAAAATGAAGTCAGCTGGCTGCGAGATGATCGGCTCCATATGTCGGCTCTGTTGGGGTGCCATTTCATCGTTTCGTTTATGCAGAGCAAGAACTCTAAGCAGTGCTTTTGAGTTTGGAAAATGATGATGGTGTCTGTCTTTAAAGAGAAAACCTCCAATGAAACAGATTTTGAAAGAGAAAATGTGACAATAAATATACTGCTCTAACCAAACTTCTCATTGAGGACCTCTGGTGATATAGAATCAAGCCCTCTAACCCCTCAATGTGTGCATTTCTATTCCCATGAAACAACATAGTTCTGATTAAATATATATATTTTTTATAACAGAAGCTAAATTTATGCTTCTAAATTGTTGTTTCTGATGTGTTTGGCTAACTTGAGTGCTAATATTATGTGTTTCTCTTCAATATCTGTCAATATTGACCATCATGGTGGTTCAATTTACTCCTCTAATCTTGCTACACTGTGTATAAAGTGTCCTGCCCGTCCAAATTACAACCTTATATTAGCTGCAAAAAGAGCCAAACTTTGATTTAAAAGAGTACAGTCTGACTCCAAAGAGCTTCCCAGAGTGTTTACTAGCGAGGGTTGAGGAACTCTGAGTGTCCTTGAAGAGGTAGACGAGTCTATTAATAGCTGTTGATTGTGACAGTGTGTGCGGCTGAGTAAAGTGCCGTTTTGGAGCCATTCATCCAAAGAAAGAGCTATAATCTTCAACACAACATGTTGGGTTTCACTGTATGCCAATAGGAGCTGTGCTAGTCTGCCGGCCTCGATGTGATGTACAGTACCTTGCTTTTCTGTTGTGTTTTCTTAAAATAACTGTTACAGTCTTAATATCTATAAAAGTTTTAAAACCTTATCCTCCACATGTTTACACTTCTCTGTAGATGCAGCTTAAATTTTGAGTTTGGCATATTGCACTGATTCATCATACTCCAGTATCCATATAAGAGACGCATTTCTAAGAACTTCCAAGAATTTACAGTTCAATAATACATGTTCCTCTCAGTGTACCTGTCAAACAAAGCATTACCAA
>JANJYP010175669.1:0-15462 GCA_024605115.1 Rastrelliger brachysoma
TTGATATATTTGATATATTCGTCCAATCGCCCAAGCCTATTACACAACTTCTCAACCAGCAGATGCTGGTTGGAAGCTGCTCAGTTTTGAGGAAATGGCAATGC
The DNA here is from genome assembly GCA_024605115.1 of Rastrelliger brachysoma. Lineage (NCBI taxonomy): Eukaryota > Metazoa > Chordata > Actinopteri > Scombriformes > Scombridae > Rastrelliger > Rastrelliger brachysoma. The sequence goes on from JANJYP010175669.1 coordinate 105, forward strand.
AAACAGGTATAGAAATTAATTAATTGAATCCCTATTTTCAAACATAATTAAAAACAGACTTCTTAAAGAGAGATATGGGGAGAACAAGAGAAGACAGAGACACAGAAAGGCGAAGCTAAAACATAACTTATTTATGTATTGTAATGTAATTCTCATTAAGTGTACAGTATGTAAGATGCAGAGTGACAATTAGAATTAACCAGCTGAACATCAGAGGTGGGCATTTGACATGTAGTAATCAATTCCGCAATATTTTAGGAAAAAACATCAGGATGAACACCTTCTTTATGCTCTTAATTTTTCACTAAACCAAATAAATGCCTAAAACATTACCTCAACTATCAGTCACACTGTGTTAGTTACACTTTAAGCATAGACATGATTTTGAATGCATAATTTCCACAAACTATCAAAACAAAAATAAAAACCAAGTCTGATGTGTTGACTGTATATCAGCAGTGATATAAAGAGTGCAGTAAACACCCTACATTGTTACGGTAAGAACTTCTCAGTTCAAAGTAATGCTTTCTTACTTGCTGTCAAAAGAGAAACTGTGAACATCTATAAATAGAGCTGCACAGACTACCTGACATCATTGGTATTTCAGTTTTTCTTGCAGTCAGACGCTGACATCAAGGACTAAGTTGGGCTGTAACACTGACAAATATACAACGGCATACATTAAAAACCTACAGTATCCTCCAATCTGTGAGACATTCTCAGACACTGGTTCAGTTATGTCAGGATCACACTACATGATATTTTTGTCTTTCACGATGGTCACAATGTCAGATTAGGCATTCACGCTGCCATAAATTCTTGCCGTGTCTTTGTTTGGACACTGGCAACACTACAATTATGACACCGACCAATCATAGCTCACGACCTTGCACAAGTTCGTAGGTTGTCGTTGAGGAGGGTCGAGAAATTAGCATTCATGGCTACAGAAGTACTGTGTGTGATGCTGGCAGTCTTGTATCATGAAAAGAAAATGCAATGAACAATTGCGCATCTGTTCCTAGGTGTCACAAAAAGGACAGCACTTTATTTAATTCAGCCCTGTTTGTTTGTTCAGTATTGCAAGTTTCTTACCTTTATCACTTATTTTCTAGAGATGCTGTACTATCATGCTGTTGTACAAATTGGGCTGAATGATATATTGTCATTGTATCAATATCTAGATATGAATATGCAAGACGTTACTATCGCAAAAAGCAACAATATGGACAATTTCATGAAGAATTTACAATAGTTACCATACCATAGTCAAAATGGATATCCTTCCAAGAATAAACTTTTTTTCAAATGTGATTCATCTTCCACCTCCTAAAAACTATTGGGACAATTTGCATAAGATTATTTCAAAATTTGTTTGGGGTGGAAAACGACCACGTCTCAGACTGTCTACATTACAAAGGAATAAAAAAGATGGTGGTTTAAATGTTCCCAACTTCAAACTATACTTTTGGTCATCTGTAATACGCCCTGTATCCGTCTGGTTTGATCCATCGTTTGGGAAGTAAATGGGATGAGATCTTTTGATAATTTATGTTTGTTGTATAATGTTCCTAGGACATCCTTTTACTTTTATCTTAGACTCAGACTAGCGATGCGCGCCTATGGTGTTCCATGGGGTACAAATTTGATAAATCATCCACTTTATTCTTTATTATATGTTAGAGGTCAGACTAAAGGTTTGACCAGATTTGGAGCAAAGATCTTGATATTTCTGTGGAGGATATATGTTGGACAACTGTCTGGAAAAACCTGGATCATGTCTCTAAAAACCCAAATCATGTTTTGATACATTTTAAATTTTTACATAGAATATATTTTACCTAAAAAAAATTAATTTAATGAAACTAATATCCTCCCCAAACTGTGAGCTCTGCCTAAATCACGATATTGGAACTTTTATGCATATGTACTGGCACTGTCCAAAAGTTGAGGTCTTTTGGAGAATAGTATCGTCTATATTGTCTAAATTACTAAATAGTGAAATTCTGTACTGTCCCAAATTGCTTTTGTTGAATGATACCTCTGCTTTATCTATATCTAAATGTCAGTATCCTGTTTTATTTGCTGGCTTCACAGCTGCTAAAAAGCTGCTAGCACTTCACTGGAAACCACCTCACTCTCTCTCTCGATCTCACTGGTTAAACACTTTACTAGATAATGTATACATGGAACTGTCAGTAGCAAGAATGCAAAAAAGCCAAAAATGATATCTTTTCATGGACTTCTTCTGTAGAGAGCATTAAAACCATGTTGTGTTTACAAACTGAACTGGACACATGCTGAAATTTGGTCTACTTGACCTGGTAAATATTATGGCTGATCTCAATCTAAAAATTGTCTCAAACTTGCCTTAGTGTGTCTAATGTTTAGTTGTGTTAAGGTCCTTTGCCGCTTGGGGTGTTTGTTTGGGTTTTTTCTCCCCTTGTATGTCTTATTCTGTCTTGTTGCTGTGGTTTTTTTATTTTTTGTATTGTTGTATTATGTTTTTTGAAGGAAAAGCCAAATTTAAAAAAAAAGAATTTACAATAGTTAAGTGCTGTTTATAGTATGTGAAGCACTATGTCAAAGCAGACATTACAGCAAAAAAAAATTTGAATGACAGTTATGTAATGTCCATTATGCTGTTTTGTTTAAGAATTAAATTTTCAGTGTTGCTACAGTTTAAATAGAGACTGATAGAGATATTTGGTTTTAAAACTGAGATACAATAATTTGTCCATATCATGCAACCCTAGTAACAATGACAAAGTACTTTGAACTTTATTTATCCTTCACAGTGAACTGGGGGTAACAAATTGTTAATCAGTAACATTACATAAAGCTACCAGGTTCACTGCATGTGAACATAGGGTCTCATTGAGAAAGAAAGGTTTTTGGGATGGAGTATTGCAGTAAATGAAGATACAATTATGTATTTAAACAGCAGATGACTGTCCAGTCAAGCTGAGGCACATTTAGAGGCTCAGACGGTTGATTAAGGAAAACCTGATGTCAGTCATCAATGACCATTTTCCTGATTGAAACACTATAATTTTTCAGCTATAGCTGCAGTCATAATTGTCACTGATGACTTGTAGAAAATAAAAAAACAGTTCTGACATGCTACACTTTGCATCTGGGTATTCTGGGGTGTCCTAGATATTGTTGGGGCTGTTTCTTAAATATATTGCACAACACTGTTTTACATTGTTCCTAGCATACATAATTGGGCCTGATGCTGTAGATTTGCAACAAAAACATATCAAAAATTGTAGCCTGCAGTCTCATCCCAGCAATTGAGAAAAATGTTTTAGTGTGTGAGGAAAAGCGACCCCAAATGGAAATGTTGCCTGACATTAAACTCTGTTCACATCTGCAAACATCATGTTGAAGTTTCATAGACGTCCAGCACAAACATACCACTTCTGTGGAGGTCTCCGTGTGCTCTGCAGCCACGTGCTCCTGCAGGGAGATCTCTGTGTAGCCCATCCTGCCACAGTAGGGACATGTGAAAGCCTGCGGCTGCTCCACGGAGAAAGCTTCTCCACCGTAGTACAGATCTAGAGAGAACCCAAGGTAGACATTCAGATTTTTATTTGGTGGCAGCAGAACCAGCTGTGAACATATTACTGACATATCATAAAGTACCTGTTTATACACACACATTGCCATTCATTGAGCTCAAAGTTTTCATTTTCCTACTGGATCTTTTTTTTTTGGTCTGCACAACTCCTGAGGGACATATCTAGCTCTCTAGTAGCTAAAGGCTCCACTATGCTCCCCTGCAAGTTGCTAACTTTGTCTGCATACTCTTCAATGCTGAGCAGGTGGCCTGTAGTGGGTTTATCAGCTGGAAACAAGGTTGATGAGAGTGGTGAAGCTGGATCAATATTAGCAGGCCAAGAGACCAAAACACTGAGTTGGAAGATGCAAAAAAGGAAAAAAAAACACTCCCTAGAGCTGTGAAACTGTAGAGTTACTCAGATAATAACTGTGTGGTTTTGTCGATATGGGTGAGACCTTTCAAATAAATACTCACTGTTGAAATATGAAAGAATTGATTGGTGCATCTTTACAGAAAGTGGTGTAATAAATATTCCCTCGTTGACTTCACATGAAAGCACCCAAAAGAAGCTGGAGCTTACACATTGCTGACATATCACAAGTGCAACATACAGCTTTTATAAACAGCTTTTCCCTATTTTTCCTCCATCAAATCAATAAAAACTTCTCAAATCAAAAAAATTCTACCCTTAGACTGAGGTCTTGAAAATGACACGATATGGAGCTCTTTGTACAAAAACCCTGTCTAAGCAGGGTGAGAAATATGCGAAAAAAAACACCCACAAAAAGCAAAACAAAAACAGAAGCACATTATCGAGGACCTTCCACCTTGTGAAAGCTTGCACCCACTGTTTTCTGTCTGTTTGTTGTTTTTTTAACATATTGTAAAACAGCATTTCCAATGTGTGAAGGACTGATCATCAGCACATTTCACAGGACCAATTCATGAAATATATTCATTTAAACCAACATCTAAAAGCAAAGGGAACTATACATTGTGCCTAAATAGTAATTTCGCTGCTGATCCAAGCGTGACATAAAACCACACCAAAAATAATGGTACCTTAATATAAAGTCTATAATCTAAAGGATCTGAATATTTCTATCCTATTGCTGCCACAGCACTTTCTCAGACAAAAATGAAGCCAGCGAGCTCAGTAATATACTCCCAAAAACTCCTCAGGCTGTCTGGGTCAAATCTATCACTGCTAAGTCATTTGGGAGCAGCCTTCCTGTCTGAGAGCAAAAGCAAAGGCCAGCAAAAGATAACACACACTGTAACAGTTCAACTCGCCTTATTAAAGCCAGTGGAAGGAGGTTTACAAAAGGCTGCCAGTATTAGTGGTTTATCCTTATTATGACATGCCAGGAAATGCAGGTTCTCAATGTACTTTAAAAGCTCCTGTTTGGGACTTGCCATTTCGTAAATCTATGATGGAGATCTGTGCACTTATTACCTTAAAAAGTGAAAAACCACTGAAACAAGTCTTAAAATCTATGAAAAAACACATGATATTATACATAAAGAACGTACTCCGGTGTATTCTGCCAGCAGTAGGACTATTACCCATCACACTACATGAAGGCTCGAATGCAGATACAGTAAAACTTCTTTTGATACTTCAATATTGATACAGATATTACTACCGACTAACAATAACGTCTGACTAAGATCTACAGTTTCAGGTGATAGACCACAGTGAGAATCAGTTTATAGATGCTCTGTTGCTTGTTTAAGATTGGTCTCAAACTGTAGACATGCAGCAGCAGTCACATTCTGACATCTGTGTTTTCTTGCCTGTCTGCTAGTGGAGTCACTATCTGTATATCATAATTTAAGTGTTACCAAATGCTATTAATCTCAAAAACAAATGCTGAATGACAGGTGGCTCATAACCTCATAAAAATGTCTGTACATAAGGACAAATTCTTCCTTATAGCCTTGATAAGCGCTCAGCTATTAATTAGTCTGTCGGATATATCAATTCCACTTACCAAAGTCAACTCGGGTTAATATACACTGCATGGGATGCTCTGTGGTGTGTCTGGTTGTGGTGGCACCGCTCTCATAGCACGATGCGCACAGATCGTAGTCGTAGCAAATTAAACATTTGTATCGTCGACCTCTGAAGTTGCCTTTTAAACACGCATCACAGCTCACACCTGAAGGAAGAACGATGAGAGAAAGGATGAGAAGAGAGGTTAGATGTCAAATATTCATGTCTTCTTAATTGGGCTCATAGACACGGCATATTTTGGACAAGAAGACATCCTAGATTAATAAAAGTTGTTATATACTCTGTGTTCATAATATACTTTAAAATGGAACATTCAGATTGGGATTTCCTAAACCAGAAAAATAAAAGATATAGATTCCAAATGAGTTTCATATGATAATAACTATAACTGATCAGGAACTGTACATAAGGTAAATACCTTCCTTTCAAATACATAGCTAATATATATATATATATATATATATATATATATATATTTTAAAGTGACACTATCACAGGATGAAATAGCATCCTACAATGAGGTTAATGAATGATGCATCACATTTCTTTTGTTTTGGTTCAAGGGTTTTTTTGGGGTTTTTTTTGCATTTTCATGGTTTAACTGTATTTGCTAGTCGTGTGATGGTAGGACATGGGTGGGTGAGACTGGATTTGTGATGGTGATATTGTCCCTATTGTTGCTTGGACTAAAAATAAACATTAGGAAAAATCACCACAAGTGTCATAAGGTTTGCAAGCATCGTAAGGCTACTGAGCTGAATTTTACACACACACACACACACATAAATATATACCATATATATATATATATATATATATATATATATATATATTATGGGTTTTTTTAAGCCACTTTCTCAGGACACCTGTCTAATCCATAAATCCTCATCACAATATTGACACTGAGGACACATAAAAAGGCTCAACCCATGTGTCACATGAGGTAAACGTCAAGTCCAGGCTAGGCTTTTCTTGATTGACCAGGACAGTCGTGCAGCCAGCAGCCTCCCTTATATTTTATGACACCAGGCTGACAACTGACAACTATCTCCTTCAAGCTATATAAAAAAAACTCAAACCACCCTGATCCTGACTATCCTGACGCCTGGCTGCTGCAGTAATGCCAGTGACAGTCACCAAGATAACTTCGTGTTTAAACCTCAGAGCTAAGTAACTTGATGACTGCTGGCAGTAAAGTTGACAACAACACAGGCATGGAAAATAAAGGCCGCTCAGGCCCTGACTAACCGTCGTTACCGACCAACATGAACCACTTCACGAATAAACCAGCTGCCATTAGCTAGCCTTAGCTATGACAGGCTACTCAGCTGTGACTGACTTCACTCAACTCTACTTTTTTATTAATGCTTGATGAGCTGAGACAGATATCCATAATAATAATTATTATAATAATAAAAAAGCTGACATCAACTTGACACTAACATAACATATGAACTTCAAGCACAAGGTTGGCCACAAGGACGAGGTGAGTGTTGGGTGTTTGCTAAGATGTTAGCTTTGCAGTTTAACTTAGCATTTTTAAAAGGCCAACTTTTTCACCAGGAAGGAGGCTAAAACTAGCTAAAAAGGATGTGGCAAGCCTTGACTATACAACGAAACGCTGCGACTCGCAGCTCTCCACTGTCTCCTACCATCGGCACTCCCCCTTTCTACCCCAGCTCGTTAACCTACATACCCTAGTGCCAGTGTTAGCTTGTCGGCTAGCTGCGATAACAGCCCCCCTCCTCCTCCTCCTACTCTCCACTTAGCTAGCATTAACTATCTCCTTCCGCTTATTCGTCAGCGTTGTTTTGGTTAAACTAACAGCTGCTAAACTAGCCCCTGTATATGTTTTTTAAAACATGACGTCGATTGCAAACACCATTTGGATTAACTTACACTCACATTTTGTGGCCGCCATAATGCGCCCCCCCTCCAACCAAATTACACTGCAACCTTGCTGCTAACACTAGCCAACGCTAGCTAGGATGAGCTGCAAAACAAGAAATGATCGGTTCTGTCAACATTTCTTTGTGAAACACTGACCCGGAGTGACTCTCACCTTCATGACGGGACATCCTACGGACACTAACGCAGCCCCTTGCTCGGGCTCCCTGGTTTGCAATAAGAGATTAATATAAGTGAAGAGAAGAGAAGCCGGGGCTGGCTGGCTGTCCCTGGCCTCTTCCCTCATGAAGGATCCGGTGTGGCACACCGCCTCCTCCTCCTCCTCCTCCGCCTCCTGCTGTGTCGAGCTATGCCGCTACGCTGTTCCGTCCACACGGTGGCGCTGCTGCCCTATTTTTTTAAGTGTGACGATTGGTTTAGTTTGTGTAAGTGATGAGACGAGGAATTTAAAACACTACAGATATGCTCTTTAAATATTCTACTTTAAATAATCTGTCTGATATCACACAAAAAATATGGAATATCTTGTTAGCTGACTACACTGACTCCATAAAGAATTTAAAACATTGTTGATATTTTTTTATTAAAATCATTACAATTATGTAGGTGACGAGTCTGACCTCACAGGGAATTTAAAGTACTTAAGATACATTTTAAGATGTGTATAAAATATAAAATAATCTAAATAATGTGTGTCTGATATCACAAACACAAAAGTTAAATTATCTTGTTAAATTCCTTAAAATGATGTAACTGATGAGTCTCCAGGGATTTTAAAATACTTAAGATATGTAAAATCAGTATAATACAGTATATACAAATATGTTTAATTTTAGAAACATAATGGATCTAAGTTCCTGTTTTAGTGAAGAGTGCATCCTCAGTGTTTGTGTACTGGACACTTCAAATTGCCATATCACACTTGTTGTGTAATGGACCAAACTTTCAAACTATTTTTGATGGAGACTTTAAGATTAGGTTAATTTAGTCATAATTTACACAAATGACTGTATTTATCATATTTTTCCCTCTCTATCTACCCAAACTATCATAAATTAAAGATAATAGAATAGAATAAAACACAACTTTATTGCTGTTGTGGTAAAGTTCTATGACGAGATTAAACGTGCAATGTCCTGAAAGGTGAACAGGACGTAATGTAAATACAAATGCAAGAACAGATAAGTGAAAACACGCACATGCGCACACATATTGTTGTTTGGCTTTGTCAAATGTACCCAGCGCTCCCTGTAAACTATTATAAATAACTATTATAAATCAACTACTATTCTGAACAGACATATCACATCTAATTGGGTCACAATTAGCTAAATAATAATAATATATAATAATAATGAATAGCAGAAATGTACACACCATAAACGTGATGCCCATTACCTGTTAAACTTACTTCAAAAGTTCCCATTTTTTCCCTACTGACTACATAAAATAACATTTAATAAATAATTAGAACAGCAACTTGTGACAAAGAGCATTGACCGCATGTCTGAATGGCCTAATTTACACAGTAATCAATGTGAAACTAAATCCTGCTATCAGAATAACAAACACAGGGTTAAGTAAAGAATACAAATATGAAATTGTGCCAACCTTTGGATTCTCTCACATCAACTCCACTTATAAAATGTGTTGCTTTGGCTTGCAACTATAGCCAAAAAGTGCAAGCAGAAGCTGTCCACCATATAAAACAATTACAAAACTATATGAAACAAAACAGAGCATCATAAGAAAGCTTGCCTTGCAGTACACCTTGCTCTTTGTGGATCCCTTCAGCTTTGAACATTTCCTATCTTGACATGATGTATTTTTGCAATAATAACAACAATTATGGTAACTAGATAATTCCAGATGCTCATGATAAAATAATAATAGAGCTATGTTGAAGTAACTAAAGCTAAATGCTGGAAAAGTTATGGGATCATTAAAACAAGAATTAAAGACCATCCAAAATCTTTGTGTCCTTTTGTTCTGGCTTCATGGTTCATACCTCAATTTTTTTTTGGACAATCACTCCAGGAATGAATCTAAGCAAAGTTACACTATAGGCTCTTTATAGTCTAAAATCTGCTCTTTCCACTGGGTAGCCTTTTGCAGGTCTAATTGAGTGTTTTAATATTTCACAGCACCTCATTGTTGGGTCCTGTCAGACAGACCTTGTAGGGCAAAATCAGGAAAGGTCAGCATAGTGCAAATTTAAACTGGCACTCAAACTAGCCAGCTGGCTGAGGTATGGGCTGAGGATGGAAATAATGACATTACATGAAAAAGGCCTTAAAGTAAATAAAAATGCCAGTGTCAAACACCAGACCCAAAAGAGAGCTTTGTCTTTCTGTGGAAAGTCTTTGATTTTTGGTTCTTTTTTTAAGAACAACAATTCTTATCACTCTGACATAAAGATAACAAACGGATGCAGACTAAATTTAAATGCCATCAAGCTAAAAACAGAATCTAAGTCCAATGAAGACAAATACAGTAACAAAGTGATTGTGAAAAAATGTTTACCCAAAACTAGAATNGATACAGTTACAAAGTGATTGTGAAAAAATGTTTACCCAAAACTAGAATGTTGAGATCAAATGGTAATGCTACCAAACATACTAATGTAATAAGATTGAGATTTTTTTTTTTATCAATATATATATGTTGTAATTTCTCCATCATGACTGCAAGATTCAATGTCGTCTGTGGTATTCTGTCTCACTGGTTTGTGATTTGTCTTGCCTATGCTCTGGTTTCTCTCATTAGTTCAACAACATGCAAGTCAAGTGGAAAGTCTCCAAGTTGGCATAGATATCACATAGATGTGATGAACCAAACCATGACTTTTCCCCTCAAAATCACAAAATGCACAAAGAAACTCCAGTCTTAAGTCCCACTGAGACCTTGTAAGGTATTAAAGGAAACAAACTGGATTAATTTTACATTTGTTGCAGTTGAGTTTTCCGCCCATAAAATAATTTGCTAAGAATGAACTAATTACATAATTAGGGGAAGCAAGAAAGAAGATTCATTTCACAACAACTGCAACATCCGACATTATGTCACATCCTCATCTTTGTGCCAAGTTGACAGCCAGTGAGTTTAATCTGCAAGTATAAGTTTATTTTATTTGAGTCTTGGCATAGTGCAGTGTCGTCATCTTTGCTCTTCCATCCCGATCTAACATCTGTGAAGGAATCGTTTCTATAAGAGTCAGTAAGCTGGATGGATTTTACGCTACGTTGCATCATCTCATCATTTGAATTCACACCTTCTGCTACGCTATCAAAACCATATGGTTATTAATACATGGGTTCTTGACCCTGTGCTAAAAACAGGAATGAGTTATTCTGGATGTTCCCGTATCACGCAAAGCCTCACTTTGATCATAAGAGACATTTAATCTTATTAATGCTGGATTTTAAAGAGACGCTATATATGAAAATACTCAGTTTGCAGCCAAGTGAGTCCAAGTCACAATGACACAGCAAGAGGTCTGATTGATTTGCATTTGGCAAAGATATTATAATTGTTATTTACATAAAAACCTTGTTCATAATAAAGAGAAGAGAGACCAGTTGGGAGACATGGTGGAGCAAGATCTGTCTGGTTTTCCAGCTAATCCACTTGAGAAATCTCCAAATTCAGACTATGATGAAGGATGTTAGGAAACTCTGAATATGTAAATGTTTTAAAGGCTTGTGGACTTTGTAGTGATCCTTAAACCCACTGACCCACTGCACACTGAAACCAGCAGCATGACCTTTGTTTTCGGTGAGGTGCAAAGGATGTTTACAATCAAAGTACCAGGGGCTGCTGCTGTGGCAGGTGACACTTCCTGCTGGGCAGTGAGTGCTGATGTATGTATACACAAGACAGTGGTGTTATTGTAGCAAAAACCCATTGCGTGAGTGCGCCCATTCTTCGCCTCATCAATTGAAACTGGTCGTGAGCTAAGCCGATGGTTTGGCAGCGCGCCAGGCGGAGGGGACGAGTCTTTCAGTGGGGACTGGGGAGGGAGACTCGCCATCCCCCCACACACGGGTCGGAGCCTTTTAAATATTCCCATGGAAGCGCAGAGAGGGATTGTGGGTTTCCCACGTATGATAATGAGAAAAGAAAATTTACTGTTGTTGATATCAGACTGCAATGTAAAGTGTGCCATAAAACAACCATAAAACATTGCGTAGTGGGTCCTTCCTCCTCTGGAAGCGCCTCCTCCTGTCAGTGTGTCTCATATGCTTACTGACTGTTTGATGACTATTTTTACACATTGTTTGAGTTAGATTGGGCAACACAGATATGGAGCCACGACCCTCATAGCAACACCGGGCTAGACGTTTTCTGCCGGCTTGCGTCAGTAGTACACATCCCACAGGGGTTAACGCGCAACGTGAGAAGCCTACTACGACTTCATTCAACGTTGCCACGCCTTTCAACGTAAACAAATGGGGGCTTGACCAATAAGATCCACGATAGATCAGCCGATGATCAGATGACTGAAAAGGAAAAACTATTTAAAACTCTAATGAGACACTCGACGGAAGTTAATACATTTCTTGAGCGGCGCTTAGAACGGAGCGCACCAAAAACGCACCACCGGCTCTAGAACCAACCATTCATTTACCTTTCGCACTTACTACCGGCACAGCAGAAAGACATTTTATATTCTCAGGACGTTTTTATTTTTCCCTCACAACCGTCTCTAACTGAGAAATGAATCATAAAACCCTTTTACTATGGATTTTCTTACAATGTGCTGCTGCGTTCTTCTCGTCTGCTCTTGGAGACAACGCTGCTCTTGGAGGTAAGAAATGGCTTTGTGTCTGTTGTTCATTCATTTCCATCATTAATTTATTTCCCAGTCTCTCAGGGAAGTGAATCGAAAAATCACATGTAACTAAGGGAGAAACGCGCCTCTAAAATATATGAATGGAAATCTTTCAACAAGAAACCTAAACGGGGATGGATTCAAAAGACGAGGTCTACGTGTCCTTTTTGGGAAGAACTGGCAGCCGGAGTCTTCAAGTGGAGGACACACAACGCCACGTCTGTGTGGACTATTTGGAAAGATGTTCTGCTGAATCCGCGTTTTACCGCGGACCGCTTACGAGCCTTTTTTACGACCCAGCTGAAGTCACTGGCTGTGTCCGAAATCACTCCCTAACTCCTGTATAGTGCACTATATAGTGATCACGCCATTTTGTAGGGGTGTCCGAATGTCTAGTGGACATACCATGTTCCCAATATAGTGCACTCAAAGTATCCCATATAATGCATCATGAAAAGTAGTGTACAACCATGATGGTCCCTAGCTAAGCAATATTTCCTATCATGCATGAGAGAAAGACGAGACACAGGATGACGCGGGACCCGTTAATATGAGTGATTTACAGAATTATCAATATACATTTTAATAATAATTTTAATATAAATAGAGTATTTTATAGAATTAAATATTTAAGTATAGTCCAGAGCCGGCATTGACGTTTAACTGTGTGACAGCAGCGACATACGGTAATTCGGACACTGCTCAGGTGCAGTTAATTGTTATTTCTGCCGTTGAGTTCACTATATAGTGAACTAGGTCTGAGTCACTATATAGGGGTTAGGGAATGAGTGAGTGATTTCGGACACAGCCATTTTGGACTGTATGGCCCATCACCAAAGGGTGTTGAGTTCATTTAAATTCTGATCTGACGTTTCAGCTGTGCGCCACGGGACTCCAGATTGGTTTAACCAATTTATCCAAAAATATAAATACAGCATGGCTTTGACGACAAAAATCAACTCAGTCTGCGTATTCTTAACATACGCTTCTTAATTGGCAGCATTCTTCCAATTAAATGACTCTTCTTAACCTGTGGATAAAATGTCAGAATCATCTAAATGCTTCCAAATTCTTCACACAAACGCTTTAATTTTAGCTCCAGGATTAAGAGCAGAGTGTGTTAACGCCAGATATAATTATACAATCTGTGGCTGCAGCTGTGTGAAAAGAGAGGATGAAATGAAAGAAGAGAGGGGTGGTTTGGCTATGCGCCTGCATCTTCGGTGTAATTCGCACCCGACCGGCATTATTGTAGCAGATGTTTGCTGCATGGGCAACTGATTGGCCGTCACAGCCACTCCCTGCAGTTTTGAAGGGTGGTTGGTTGTATGCTTTCTGAATGAAGTGTTTTGAAATGGAAACAATTGACGTGAGATTGGGTTTATTTTACTATAATAGATTGTAGGCTTAAGGAAGACATAAGAGACATGAGGACATGGATTTAACCAGAGCTTTCCTTCCATTATATCTAATATCCTGTGTAATTCTCCCCTCAGGTGCAGACAGTGGGTTGGATGAAATGTCAACAGACAGCAAGTCTCTGGTAGGGATGATTAAGTACAGCATGAGAAAGACTTTAGATTTGGAACAGGAGGGCTGTCTACTGAAGACTGGCAAGCGAGAGTGTCTAGAGGAGTGCGGCTTCAATTCCACAGCCAAGACCATCTTCATCATCCACGGCTGGACGGTACAAATAAGCACACAATTTCTATTCTATTTGTGTTTTCTCTGCTCTCTCTATGTGGGTCATACTTGATGAAGATGCGGTCTCACCTCTATCAGTGAAGGAAGCTGTTAGATGCATGAATGGATTTGTTTTGTCCCGCCAACCAGTGTTTTGATTGATGGAATGTGACATTAGTGTGTGATAGTCACAGAGGTCACCAGGTTAAAGTAGTTCAGATGAATGAATGACTGACTCACCGACTGACCCTGCTGTCCTTTTTTCCTTTCTTTTTTAGATGAGCGGCATGTTTGAAAGCTGGATGCACAAACTGGTCTCTGCAGTTATGCAGCGTGAAAACGAAGCCAATGTGGTGATTGTTGACTGGTTGTCGATGGCTCAACAGCTCTACCCCGATGCGGTCAACTACACTCACGCTGTTGGCCTTGATATTGCTGCAATGCTCAACTGGCTTCAGGTGTGTGCAGTCATATTGCTCCTTGAATGAATCATATTTAAGTGCATTAGTGAAACTAAAAAATCATACGACTTTCTCCCCTGAGTTGCAATGGAACTGTCTGCATCAGTTAACTGTAAAGTCCCCATGTGCACAGAAACCTCACGCAGGTTTTTTTTTTTTACAACATTTATGACTTGCTTGGTCTGAAAGGCAAACTGTCTTAAGTATTTAGGGCAGATGTACAAATGAATTTCCTATATGTTTTGTGATGCCTTGAGCAAATGATTAGTGATGCGGTGTGTGAGAGAGAGGGAGGGGGGGGACTTGGTCTAACTTGACAGTGAAGTTATTGAAGTTGAGTGACAGAACAAGAGCTGAATACCTGCAAATTAACAAAACCTGTATCTATCCACTGAATTCTTTAGTGATGACAGTCTGTGAAGGTATGACACACTTGTCAGAATAAGTCTGCAGAAGTGAAAATGATATATGATGATTATATCTAAAAATGATCTTTAAATATCCAGTATAGTAAGCTAATTAAGGATAGTTTTTGATATCCTGATTTGACTGTCTTGCTTGTTTTTCTTAACACTTCAGAATACTTATATTTTGGTCCTTTAGTATACGGAGATCTGTGTGTCACAAATTCGGACCAGTACACTAATGTTGAGTGAGGAGAGACTCGGGCATCCTGCCACTTAGTTGTAAATGTAGACAAAGAGTATTTCATGGAGACGAACTGAGACAGATGGTGGAGGCGCTGTTGCATGGAAAGGACTGTCAGTAGATTGTGCTCGAGTTAACTGAGCTTGGCTCAGTTGCAGGCCCGAGTGATCATCACTGGCTGCAATCCAGGATTTGTTCAGTATTGGTTAGTGTTCAGGGTAGCAGCTGCTAATTGCAACTTTTTTTTT
>JANJYP010175701.1:0-13323 GCA_024605115.1 Rastrelliger brachysoma
ACACACACACACACACACACACACACACACACATCTGCAGAATGATGTAGAAGAATATGAGAGCCAACATTTACTTTTGACCACTTTGGATCAAATACCAAACCTGTTATGTACTCAGTGAACAATGTCAATGGACGTCAACACCTCTCAGACTGGACTGGACTAAATTTTGATGGATGTCAGTTGGGACTGCTCGACTTCAAGTGAAAGCGGATATGTGACATTTACTTACAGAAACTGTTCGCCGGTAAGTCACAGTGTTATGTAAATAGCACACCTGTCCGCCCGTTGACGTGCCTGGCTTATATGGAAAAATCTGTCTTTCAGAGTTGGAATATTGTATAAGCATAGCATTCTGTACCATCTGTTAGAAAATCACGAAAGTCATGTGAAAATAAAGGAGTGTGTGCTTTGACATTCAAGCCTAACTTTGCTTTTGTCTGATTAACTGTTGTCAAAAAACTTATTTCTTCGTTATAATGTAGCTGATACTATCTCAACCTTCATGTTAGCAAGTGTGATAGACATACAATGACCTACAACCTGTAGCAGTGTTATTGAATCATTGGTATTGCTATAATAATTCCTATTAGCATTTCACTCTGATATTAATAAAGACTAATGCTGTCATTCTCCATCATAGTCAGGTTTTGATATTGAGTGTGATCACTCTGACTTCCTTCTCCAGGTTCCTCATGTCTTTGAGCAATAGTAAAGAGGCCTGACAAGGTGGTGATATATCGCAACACCATCAATTTCATGATGGGTCCCCTCACGAGCTTAGCCAGTCAGTGAAATTTACATTGTTAATATTGTGTAATAATCTGCAGCACAGGTTTGGGATAGCAGGTAAAACCATTTTCTACTTTTCTGACATGCAGAGATATATTGGCATTACTCTATAAACAATGAGCTCTCTTTGTTGTAATGGCTCTTAGGTGCCCCACTTGTGTCTCTCTAATTACTTTGGTTTCATCAGGTCCTGCAGAAATCTGGTGAAGAGGAAAATCCATACTCGATAACAATGAAAAATTCATATTGTTGTTTTTTTTTCTCCCCATCTCTCTCTGTCTCCCTCTCTCTCTCTCTCTCTCTCTCTCTCTCTCTCTCTCTCTCTCTCTCTCTCTCTCTCTCTCTCTCTTTCTCTCTCTCTCTCTCCCCTCATCTCACTCACACACACCCCGCTCTCTCTTATTCTGTGATATATATAAATGTTAATAACCATAAATTACTGACACCCTATCTACCAAGCCCCAAGTATAACANTCTCTCTTATTCTGTGATATATTTAAATGTTAATAACCATTCATTCCTGACACCCTATCTACCAAGCCCCAAGTTTAACAGGAAATCTATTTAATCTGAAGAATCTCATTACACGATCATGGCAGCAGCTAAAGCCCTGACTATTGTCGATAGATGGGAGGTAGGAGGAGGAGGAGGGGAGGGGTGGAGAGAGAAAGAAAGGAAAGGCTTGCAGAGAAAGAAGATGATGCACAGAAGAAAAAAATGAATTCAGGAATGGATATTTAATTTAATCATTGTGCATGAAGCAACATAAAGGAGGCATAAAGAGTCTTGCTTCTTCCTTCATTTGAGTAGATAATGATTAAATGTTTTCTATTGTGCTGTACAGCTGAAAGGTTTAATCATTCCCCGTGCCATGGAGAATGGAGAAAAAGAAAAACATCACACCCTTTAGTGCATTTGACAGTATTCTAAATATGAACTTCTTTTAAGGCCATTAAAAGATTATCACTGATTTTATAAAATGCCTCTTCAGAGCATTAGCCACAGACGGTTCCCCAAACCCCTC
Organism: Rastrelliger brachysoma; assembly: GCA_024605115.1. Lineage (NCBI taxonomy): Eukaryota > Metazoa > Chordata > Actinopteri > Scombriformes > Scombridae > Rastrelliger > Rastrelliger brachysoma. The sequence continues at coordinate 1,817 of JANJYP010175701.1, forward strand.
AGAACACCATTCTCTGAGCTTCTATTATCTCATCCACCCAGCACTATTTAATTTCATTTCCATGAATATGCAATGAATTTAATTTTGAACACTATTTTCATCTGCTCCTGTAATCACAAAAAATGCCAGTGTAATTAGTTTCTAATTACTTGGTGTAATTGTTGTAGTAATCATTTTAATTACCCAAATGCAGAGACATTAGATGCTAAAAGGAAAATAATCTGCTTGTACCTCCTACTGTGTCTCTCATTCTCCAGAGTTTGATATCTAGATTGTGACATGGACTGCTTCACAGTCAAAGACAGAAGCAATAGAAGGCTGCTGTGTGTGGATGTTTTATAGCACATGATAGGGGAGGCATGTACTGTATAGGAGGAAATGCGAGGGAGAGAGGGAGGGAGAGACAGAGGCAGACAGACGGGACCAGACTTACATTGTAGCATCTCTGCAATCTGCTCTGTGGAAATTTGCATGCCCCGAAAAGCCATTAAGTTAAAATATACAGTTATTGTACCTTTCTGGGACCGGCGCCATACAAATGCTTATTGCATGTGCTTATAGCTCAGTCTACCAGATGGTAAATCATGAAATTTTATGAAATTATTGCACCAGTGAGGTGTTTTGAAAAGGAGCAGCTGTGAGGGAGATGGGACATTATAAACACTCACAGGTGTTCTGTCTTTCCCCACCGCCAGCCACAACATAAAAAATTAAATTATAAACAAACCAGCAAATGTTGTAATCTCCTTCACAGATACACTACTTAGATGAGAAATTGCTTAAACTAAGCAAAGAATTTAATTTTAATTTGCATAAAATATTTATTGTGGCTAAGAAATTTCATAGCACAGCCGCTCATCTGCCAAGTTTGGAAATTGCCGAAACGTACATTCCACTAGCATCTCAGTGCCATGGATGAAGATCCATTAGGGAAGGCTCTAATGGGCACTTCACCCAAGCACATATGGGCAAGTACACCTAATAAGAGGGAGCTGGTCAGTGCCAAACACCACAACAAGCTTGTGTTTCTCATTAAGATTTTATTCCTTCCTTAGTATTTAATTAGCCAGTCTAGCACAGGGACCATGGAAGATAGCTTCACATCTACTATGTTGCCACCTTCCAAGTCTCCAAGATGTAAACTGGAGGTCTCCTGCTCCCCGGCTTACAAGTCGTGTATTATTCGAGTACTTGTTGCTTGGAATGGAGTTGGGTTGTCTGGAGAAACCCTGTGGCTCTGTGGTACAATGTGAAGCTTCTCTATAATCAGCTCATTGCTATCATGCAGATGCATCTGCACTTAGTGTCCAACAGGGATTTCAAGCAATGGAGATGCTGACATACTCATCAAGTCATGACCTCAATCAACTAGAAATGACCAACTTGACTTCATAGTTAATTATATTGTCTGTAATGCTAATACTTTAGCCTGCTAAAGTAATCTCTCATGTGGTGAAAGGCATCAATCAATGGCAATTCACTTACCTAAAGACTTTTCAACGTTGTCATTGAAATAGGAAGTAAGAAAATGGGTTAACTCTCAAAATTACAGTTAATGGCACTCATCCATTCCACTGATAAATATTTTTCATTGACGTGTATTTATTGTGTATGACAGGGCCTGTAACATATTCAAATGAGATGCATGTCTATTCTTTCTCTGAAAAGAGGCTGGTGCTTGGATACAGAGTAGTGCTGCAAGGGTAGCTGGCATAGTCATGCATATTCAAATCCACTGCTGGACATGGCTGCCCTAAATAGGCGAAGAGCGTGCAGCACTCAAGGGTGGTTTGTTTTCCATGTGTTTTTTTTCTTCTTTCAAACACCTCCAGCACATACTGATCAAGGCCCTTCAAGGCATTTATTTTACATTAGCTTTAGGCTGTGCATGCCCCTGGTACCCATCAGCCTCACAGTTGAATGGTGGTAGTGCATGAAAATCAAAGAAGCCAATTGATTAAGCAACTTTGGCCTTGAGTAGTAAGACTGCTTGATATCTATCTATTTACCTACTATCTATCAGTATGGTTAGTGTATATTATTAGAGACTGTAGTGAAGAGACTACAGCACCCGGAAATTGCAATGCAAGGTTTTTCTCAGATTATAACTTAGTAAATTGTTGTTGTTCACTTTACTCCCATCTACTTCATTATACATGGTGTCAGAGAATAAAAAAGAACTCTAAATATTTGTGCTTTACTCTGCTATAGGGAGCCTTAGTCTCTAGACTGAAAAAAAATGAATGGTGTGGATGTTTTTCTCAGTTATTAAATGCTTGGGGAGTAACTTAGTAGCAAAAAATAGTCTGGGAGCCTGCTGAGGTGCTAGGCAACGGGACCTGGCCAGATAGACACACAAGGGGAGAAGAGGAGAAACAATTGAACAGCATAAAAGTTTTTCTTGCATGTAAAACAACAGTAGGAAAGCTACAATAACAGCTGTAAAAATGTTTAATATTGAAATTGTTACAAAAAAGCCTGTAGCCTGTCACAGTTGTCAAGCAATATGCAGAGTCATACAAAACCCATCAAGTAGTGATGCTAGGGAGGACTATGAGTTCAAACCCATAGTCGAAGAAGCCTATGAGTTCCCAAGCAATTAATTCCAAGATGGATACAGCAGTATACACTTTCATACCAGAAGGTGTCATCAAACCAGAGCAAGATGGTAAGCTGGGAAGACAAATTTGAAGACTATTTGGACCACATCACAATCACAATAGTGAATTTAAAAAAGACAGAGTTGGTCTGGACTTTAACAGTGATATGTGTCTGTCCTTATCTCACAGTCACTCACTTAACACAACTTGTCACAAAGAAATCAAAATACGCAGAAATTATACCCTGCTAACCCAATCTTTTCAGTGGTGTCAGGATTAAAATGTAAAGATGTGCGCTGAAGGCTAAAAATAGGTGGTATACATACAGTACTGTATGTAGATAACTGAACATTCAATCATCAAAAATTAATTCAAGTTCATTCTCATTAACTTTTCACCAGTGTTCACCTCATGGTTTTTTTTTCAGTGCAGTATAGACATTCACTGATTCAATCCTCAGGTGTTATTTTTACCCCCTGCGCTTTTAACTTGACAGTAGATAATAATCTGATGAATTTAAAGGTTCCAAAGTGCAAGCATAAGGTTTAAGAAAAGTATTTTTGTTCACAACTTTTTTCAATTTTCTTCACAAATGTTTACATCCAGAAATAAGGCAAATGTTAATTGCATTTTCAGAAAATCTGCAAAAGATCTAGAGTATCTACAGTGTATTTGTTTTTGTTTGTTCTTGGCAGTGTTTTCCACATGAACATTTGTACCCCTTCCCTTACGATTGGTGAATTTAGGGCAGAAAAACAAAACAAAACATAGATTAAGAATGTCATCTTGAGAAAAACCAGGAGTTTAACAAGGTCTAACATCCAGTGATTACTCCATATGAATCCAAACTAACTCTCTAGACTTATTGTTCATTTAATTGCAGCCACATTATTTCACTCCTGAGAGGATAAACAAGGACACAATTATTCTCTAAATAAACAAGTTGAAGTGATGTATAGAATAAAGAGTATGCAGCTGATCCTTTTGGAAGAGAAAAACACACTGAGGCATTTTGTTTATGGGGTCTTTAAAACCGAGCAGCTTCTCACACCACCAAACAAAGCCTCTCACCAGGAGAATCTCATTATGACTCGTAATGACAAATTCACCCTTTGCAATTATTTGCTGCCATTTCAAAGCTCTATCTTGTGGAGAGAGGATTCGGTTTGTGCAGGGTTGGTCATAAAGCTGGTGAGGTAGTGCACACGGGTGGACAGTGATATACTCTTGAACTGCAACATTACTGATGAAATGCAATAGTGTGCATGGGACATCAGTGCTGTCCTTGCTTTGGCTGAATAGAAACCGGCTTCTTACTTACAAATACAAAGTGTTTGAGTTCTTGAATATGAATTACAGTACAAAAAGTTTTCATACAAAAATATTTCAACAATAGCCATGGAACACTGTAATTGCTAATGCAGAATATGGTAATCAAATGTGCCTGCAAATTACCTCAAACTCATCAACAAGAGCTTTTAATGAAATAACATCCTTAAATGAACACTGGGAGACAGTGAAAAGTGAGCAATGGCTTTTCAGGGTAGTTTGAATTTTTAATTGCCTGTCGGGAGAATATTAGATAAAGCTTGATTAGAAATAAATTGAAAATCTCTGCTGAATGCATCTACTGATAGATGCACTAAAGGAGACAGGCAATGAAGGCTGGGCATCAATAAAAATACCTTTGAAGTCTTTTGATTGATTTTCTATCTATAAGTATATCTTAATAACCATCTCACATATGCACAATTACAGTATATTAGCTTTATATACATCCTTTTATTTCACAGGCAACCTGAGAATTTTACTGGACACTGATGTCATTCCCAGTGGTTGGCTGCTCTCCTTCAGTACATATGTCTCCCTCATGCGGGTTTCTGACCTTTGACTTATCATTCTGATATATCCTGCATGTCTGCAGTCATCATTGCTTCCTGGGCACTAGTACAGTAATATCCAATTAAACCTAAAGGTCTACAGACTGAATCAGACTGGGAAAAAAACATTTGAACTCTAGTTATGTAATTTCCACCTCTGCCTCACATGAATTCACGGCTTTTTATTTAATTGGCAATATCTATTCTTCAAATGACTTATTAATTCCCTTAACCTCTGATAAAAGCAATGAGCCAAAGCATATTTTTCACTGTGAACTATATGAGGAGTTAACATAATCTGTGTGTCATTGGTATACTGTAGGCATTTGATTTTGCTGTTTATTGTGGATAATTATTTTAATGTATCATAAACGTAAAGACTTTAGTGAAGATTAAGTTAACCTTAAAATGTCCATAGAATATTTGTCTGCCCATAGGATGTCTGAGCATTTCCATTTAAAAATGGCAGTGTACTAGAGTCAGTCTAAAAAACTAATTAAGTCAGGGAGGATTTCATACATCACAAATTTAAAGAAGTGATCATTTATAATTAAGGATAATTATATTCAGAGTCTACCTCTTCTGGTTTTCTCTGAATCTGATCTGTATGGAAGGGCGGTTGAAAAGCTGAACCCAACATATTGCTGTTAATCCAAGTTTCAATCATAAGAAAAAACATCAATAGTTTCTCATATCCTGATGAGCACTCAGTTTCATTTGGATAGTAATCAGATCAGATTTCAGTTAGTGAACATTCACCAGAAAGAGTAATAGAATAGCTGACCTGGTCATGCCACTACCCCTCTTCTGCTTTTGTGCATAGTCCTCACCCTCATTTCTTAGCCATTGTAGTCTGCTGTCACAGGGCATTGTGACCTCAGGAGCTGCTGTCTGCTAAATTTTAGTGTAAATTTGGTAGTTAAGTTGTTGATAATGTTCAGAAGTTTGGTTGCCTAGTTACATTTTTTACGCCATGAAGGCTCATTCATATGTCTGGATTAAATCTATGTAATGCTGTGGCTACATTCCTGACATACACCTCCTCAGAAATGTAACTAGACGTTGCGGTGACATCAGCAACTGTGATTGATTTGCTTAGTAGTATTGCATTTCCTCTTATGTATTTCCAGCTGGTCTTTCAGTACATGGACGAACACAAAAAAATGTCACCCTTTCAACTGTGCTGGTGGTGTCATTGCAGAGTTATGAAGACACATCAACACACAAGTATAAATGCTAAAAAAAAAAATGGCATAGCCCACTTATCTAGCCTACTGCGTCGGCTCTGCGTAGTTTGAACGCAGAATTATAAATCAGGCATAACTGGGAGATACTGCACTGCTGTGTGCAGCGATGAATATATTTGCATATTTGTAGAGTCTGGAATTTTTAATGAAGAAATAGATGTCATTTTAAGAATTTTTAAAGTAGTATCATATCAGACCCCCATTATTGTTCGAAGTAGAATATTTTACATGTCTTAATAGCCTACATGTCTGGAGGGCATCTTTAACAATAATTGTGACATTTAAGTAGATATTGTAGTTGGCAGTTTTGTTGCAAATACTGATTTATGAGAAAATATGGCAAATTTATAGACAGTGACTTTAAACAGCTTATCTTACAAAAAGCCTAAACCAATGTTTTTGGAAGGATGCAGCCCCACAAATCAAAAAATATTTATTCTACTGCTGACTACAGTAAAAAATAAAATAATGTTTTCCTTGCCTTTCATTGGATTCCATTAATTCAAATAAGTATCATTTTATTTTTCTTAAACATTACTTCATTGTGTGCTAATACAGCTAAAAGAATGCAAAGTGATTTAAAAACCAATGCATTCCTTTATGCAGCTTTGATGTTCTGCTGGGAGGGTTCGACATACCAGATGTCGAGGGTCAGCGGCTGGAAAATTAAACTCAAAGTCACACTATAAATAAACATGGAATATGAACATGAACATGGTTATGAAAATTGATGATGTGAATTTGCTAAATGATTGCAGTAAAAGATATTTGCAGATTGTGTCATAGTATTATAACAGGTTATATAGCAGAAAAAATGGCTTTACAATAAAAAAAACATCATATGCATGATGCATTATTATAACAATTGTGTGAAAATAAATATATATATATATATTTCTCAAATATCAATATTTTTTCAAAAGTTGCTAAATGTCCTATAGAGAATAACAGCATTTCTTACACCGCAAAACATGAAGACTATCAAAAGGTCATAATTTTGTAATTGAGAATTGTATGAGGGCAAAAAGTATGGATGTCCATGTCATCTACAACATCCATAGACAGTAACAAACCCAACTTTCCAAAGGTCACTAAATTGAGAAAAAGGTGAATAACAAGAACGGATGACTACTCCCATAATAATTTATTCATTTGCTTACTTCATATGTAAAATTTAAAATGGAAAAATAATGATAATTTTTACTCAATCAGATATCGATTAAGAAATAGCATCATGGGGCAAGATTCTGAATTCCCATCTGCAGAGATAGTTGACCCTTAATGGATACATAAGGGTGCATAGAACATAAAATCCCCCAGTGTTAACTGAAATATAGCTCTAAAGACGGTTGCTCAAATTCCTCTCGGAGTAATCTCTTTAATGATTATTTTCAATAAAAGAGGAGCAGTGAGGGAAACCATCTATATGAAATAACTGCTTCCAGATAACAGAGGCCATCACAGTGACAGGCGGGTCAAGAGGTCGGCAGGCTGCAGAGCATGTGCAGTGGGCTGTGTGAAATAAAGGACACAGGGGACAGTGAGCTCGGCTCATCTGACCAGCCTCAAAATATAGGCTGCTCTTTACTCACAGAACAGAAAACAGTATAAACAAACCTGAGAAGGAAACATGTACACAGTGTATCTCACTGAACATGACATGGCACTGACATTGCTCTTGGTTAGGGGTTTGAAGCATTAAAGATATTAATTGTGTTATTATGGCTGTGTTTTTTGTTATGTGATGTTTTAACTATTATTAGGGTATAGTGTTTGTGAAGGTGCAGTTTGGAGGATTATGATATAGAATTATTAAGTAAGTTAGGTTTGTTTCCTTTTTCATAAGAATACAGTGAAAAACGAGGCGGTGGATTTTCCAAGGCATCACTGCTAAAGCAACTCTACTACTAGAAGGTGAGTGTTTCATTTATTTGGATCACTATAGGTACATTATTTATTGCTTGTTTTCTATCTACATTGAATTCTGCCTGAATCCAGACAGCCAGGAAAAAAGCCACACAAGCAATTCAAACTGCTTATTTAATCCTGTACATCACAGTAATTGCATGACCAAAAATTGTACTGAGCATGTGTTCGTGCTGAGATGGGAGGGGGGGTGTATTGTTGAAATGTGTCTGTGTTGTTTCATATATCATTGATTAGACAAAATAAAAAAGCCATAACATTGGGTCAGGAGAACACGGGGCATGGGTGCTGACATTCTATCACAGCAGACACATATTGACTGGTGCTCTGAAAGTAGTCACTCACTCATCAGTGTGAGGCAGGCTGATTGAGTTGCCAGCAGCCACTAAATGAGGCCTCCATCCAGTGTGGGTCAAAATGAACTGCAATCTTTTTAGACACCTTGTTGCAGCCAAGAGACCAAGTGAGCATATGTGTGTGTGAGAGAAAGAGAGAGAGAAAGTATGAGAGAAAAGGTGGTAGTGGTGGTGTGTGTGTGTGGGAGGGGGCGGGCGAAGGGGGGGGGGGGGGGTCTTAAACCCAAGAGAATTTCAAATAAGTTTACTGAAAAAAGAGAGCAAGAGAAGAAAGCCATGAAAACAAAGCAACTAGAGATGCTATTATTTCAACAATACTGTGCCCCCCTTGTGATCTTATATATTACACCTGAGTTGTGTCATTTTGTCATTAAACCATACTGAAGAATAACATGACTGGTCAGTAGAAAAAGGCCATCCCAGCACACATTTTGCATTTTCTCTCCAGCCTGAGAGTACAGCATCTGTACTCTCAGGTTCAAATTGGACTCTCTTGGTATTGCCAAGACAGAAAGCATGCAGTTAATTATGGCTAATGAAAGCTTGTTTGAACAGAAGAGGAGGGGTGTACATTAAGGGAGAGAGAGTCAAGCGGCTTGAACCAGAGGGTTCCACACACAATTTGTTTGAACCTGGGTCCTCCTCACTCTCTGCATGCTAATTTACCTTGGGGCTGCACCGCCTGTTTTTAAATATCGTTAATTGACTTAAGAGCTCATCAACGTGCTTCGTCTTCATTAGGTTAATGAAAAGGCCCAGTGTTTATTTTTCGTAACAGATTGTGGCAATGACATAATCTAATCGGTTACTTCCACTTCCTGAAGGATTGAGTCCTTCTCATGTGAGCTGTTGGTGCCATTCAGATGTTCTGTGTTTGTGGGTGTCTGTCTCTGACAAAGCAGAGACGGGGGAGGAATTAGAATAAACACATTTAGCCCTTGGCATGAATCTATGTTGCCCTTCTCTAATCGACAGTGTGAACTAACAAGAACGTAATGGTAGTTTTGATGTGTGGGTTGTCGGGGAGGCTGGGTGAAAAAAGAGGGGACAGCCTCTGAAAATGGGAGGATTGCAGATTTGTCTCCGTAATCCTAATGGGTTGAAATAAATCAGCCATAGTGGAATGTCCATGACCCATGTCATCAACCTAAGGGGCCTTGTAAGATTCTGAACAGAGGAAGGAAAATATTTTCTGCACTTCTAGGGGTGAGTATGCACTCTAGGACTATAGGCTGCAATGAAATGAGAATGTGACTGGTGTAAAAAATCATTTTGTTATTGTAGGCAACTCATTTTCAATATGTATCAGCAGCTTGTGCAATATCAGTTTCAACCCTACAGCCGATAAGAACATGTATATAAGCAGATGTAAGTACATGTTTTTTTTAAAAATTTGCATAGCAAGTTAAAGTTAAACTTCACATAGCAACTACATTACTGTTAATGTTGGGGAGCTATGCTTATGGCAAATAAATTGGTTATGGTATATTTGTGACTAGGGGGCTAAGCTATAGTAATAGTCTATGAGACTGTCTGCAAAAAACAACAGGATAAGTCATAATGTCAGTGACCCATAACGTTTGAGTGACAGATGCCCTCTATTGGCCACTGTAATTATGACCTGATGTAGTAATGAAGTATATATACATCAGTAATTTCTACATTCAGAGGAGGAGGGTTTGATCGAGGCAAAAACCCAACAGTGAACTTAAAGTGTTTTGAAAAGAAGAGGTTGTCCTGGTGATTACTGGCGATAGGCTGAAAGTTTTGTTAATGAGATGTAGAATCAACCAATATAGATGTATTTACAAAGCATGCTGCACTGATAAATTTGAAATATCAGCTCTTATCAGCATCAAAGTTAACATAAGAGAAAAAAAACATAAGTGACACAAGTAGCTTTATTAAGAAATTCTATTGGCAAACATCTAATATTTTAGCCTTTCTGTTTTTAATGACAGAAGATCTCATGATGTACATGCAGTTGTGTAATTTAACCTTCCTTCAGGCATCTCTGAGATACACGCAGTGTCAGCGGCCTTAACATTGTGAACTCTGGCTGAAGTGAACATACAAAGCCAGGAGGAGCACACATTAGCTGAGTAAGTCTGTCTGAGCTGCTGTAACACTTAGGCAAAGCGCGCTGATCTTCCTCCTGAGGACAGTTACATTTGAGGCCATCTCCAGTGGTGTGGCCCATAAAGAGTGACATGGTGGTAAAATAAATCACCCCTCCCCCCCTCGACCCCAGACCCTCACCATCCACCCTCCTTCGTTCCTTACTGTCTGGGCCATGTGGCCATCAGAGAGCTGCAAAAGCTCATCAGTGAGAACTTGAGAATCCTCCTAGGAGCTGTTCTGGGGTCAGCTCAGCTTCTCCACACCATAAACAGCTCCCATCGTAGTCAGGTTCATCACTAACTGTTTCCCCCTACACTTTTCCTCACTGTCCATCCATGTACTCCCTTTTCCATAGCACCCGATAGCAGACATTTCCAATAAATCATTTGACCCCTCCTCTTGCCTCTTGTCTAGAAGCCCCTGTCTGTCCCCGACTTGGCCTGAGATGATGCGTTCTGCTGAAGTCACTTAAATAAAAAGATCGCAGTGGGAGACATAATGTGTTAAAGTAATAAGATGGTCTCGGGCAGGTCACGGCCCCTTTCCCTGCTCCAGTGCTCCTGTGGAGGCTCTTTGAGTTAATGGGCTGTGGTCAGTGCACTGGTGAGCCATAAAGGCTGCCCTCCGAAACTACAGCCCTATTCAGAACAGGGGATCCTCCAAAAGCCACTAACTGGTCCATCTAGATAACAGCACACCCAGCACTATTTCCACAGTGCATCTGACACTCCCAGGACCTGTAAATCTCTTGTATTTATCATCTCCTCTTGTACCTCTCCCTCCTGACTGCCATCCTTACACAACTGTCCTTCAGTGTCAGCTGTTAGCTGGATTTCACAGTTTGTCTGATGAAATACAGGGACACAATTTTCTTTCCCAGCACTTTTCTAACTTGTGCTTGCTCTGAAATTATCGGGATGCAAGCCATGCATAATACCCCTCTCCATTTAAATCTTACAACACAGAATAAAGTAACTGTGTTTAGTAATTAATTAAATTGGAAGTATTAAGATTGGAAAGCTATAAGAAATGATCCCATTGCATTTCAGCAGCAGGTTATTTTTGTTATGGCTAGTGTGACTTCACTAGGGTGTGCAGGCTCGCTGAATGGAGGGAGTGACCGTTAATGAATGTAGCTTAGGGGATTAATAAGAAGAAGCAGGGGACGTGTCATGGAGAAGTGTTCTGGCATCATGACGACGACACCGCAGCCCCCATCTTCGTCTCCACTTACAGTGATTACATGTGAACCCCTGTCATGTGCTATAAGTGGTTTTATGAAATTGTATTAAATGCCATTGTTTATGCCTCACTTTTCACTTCCTCATTGGTCTTTCACTGTTTTTTTGTTGCCTGCCCTTAGCACGCTTCATTTGA